>JAVDPK010001816.1:151696-161812 GCA_034780415.1 Cichlasoma orientale | reverse complement strand
CACACACACACACACACACACACACACACACACACACACACACACACACACACACACACACACACACACACATCATCTGGTCACTGTTATCCTAGAATATGGAGTTTTTGTTTAATCTTATTGTGTGAGCTCTGGCACTTTTGGACTTTTGCTTTGGCCTCACGTTAGCCCTCTTTACAAGGGGCCAAATTTAAACTATAAAACTGTAAACTAACAATAGCTTCAGCAGCTTTCCCCGTCACTGCTGGCTCTCAGGCATTCTCAGGCAGTGTGAAGCCTCTCCACTCCCATCTCGTTTCCTGTCTTCCTCTCCTTCTGCAGCCTTGCATTGTTCCTTTTAGAAATTTTTTGGCAAGACCTGTTGATCTTGTTAAAGGACTATACCATCGAATTTTTAATTTCTTTACTATGGACAGAACATCTTTGTATGGTCCAATGGCTTGTGTCACTCTGGCCTTTACTTCCATGTTGGTAATGACGTCCTTGTCAAAGATGCAGAGGATTCTGCAGAAACATCTGATCTCTAATGCCTGCATAGAGAAGAGAAGTAACGCAATGACTAACAAGTGCATCGGTGTGATCTTGGGGCTGTCTGTGATGTCCTTGTTATTCCAAATGGGTTTGATGTTGATCTCTGTACTGATGCCACTGGTGGTCAACACTAATCTCCATGCCATAGGCTGCAGCACTATTGTTAAGGCACTTTGCTAAGTTAGCTAAGTTAGTTTGACCAGTGTCATTGGAAAAGAGTAATCTGGTTATTGTCGTTTCACCAGAGCTGACTGTTGATGTCCCTCCATTGCATCATCAAGATATATACTGAAGAGAGTCAGTGAGAGTGAACAGCCTCGCCTTACTCCAATCATTGCCTTAAACCACTCTCCTATGGTGCATTTGACAAAGACTGTGCTGGTGGCCTTGTCATAAAGGTGTTATTGTACAGCCCTCATCAGGTTGGGATTGATGCTGAACATCCTCATGGTCACCCACAAGGCTTTGCACCAATCCCTGTCTAAGGCTTTCTTGAAATCCACAAAAATGTGGTGCAGGTCCTGCTGGTGTTGGAGGTATCTGTATCTCTGCGTGGTATCCTAAGTTGGATTTGTTTGGTGGTATTGCAGCCTGCTCTGAACCCTGCTTGTTCTTCACTGAGGATCTTCTCTGCTTGTGGCTTCAGTCTGTTCGGCAGTATCTTTAACATTACCTTACTTGGGCGACTAATCAGAGTGATCGGGGATTGTGTCCATGGTGTTGGCCACTTTCTAATTTGCCAGATCTTATTGCAAATGACTGTAAGAGCACGGATCATCCATCTCCTCCTTCCTTTACCAATTCTGCAGATATGCTGTCCTCTTCTGTTGATTTTCTAAGCTTTAACAGCTGCCTCAACATCCTCACAGAGGATGGGGAAATTATCCTTGTCTGTTACTCGGGGGATATTCAGTACCTCTGATAGTACTTTTGATTAGTGCGTAACAGTAAATTCAATACCTAGAGTTTACAGTTGCTAATATTTACAGTGTGGACATATATGAACCTTGGGATGACTTGTTTGGCCTGTCAGTATTGTCATAAAATTTGTTTCCAAGATAAATGTTGTCATCAACATGTTGGGTAGCCATCAGTCTGGGAACCCGTTGGCTATTCGCCTAATTTAACTTCAGGGGCCAATATTTCAGGGATCGTGAGGTAGCCAGGATATCCAGAGAGCAGACATCCTGTTCAAGATTTCCTGTTCCGTGTTCCAGTCATTGTCTGCAAATGCAGATATATTTTTAAAAGGTTACTAAGCACCTAACAATCATCGTTACATGATAGCCAGTGCAAATGTTGCATCTTGGCAGAGCCAATCACTCCGAGGCTCTCAACATGGATTTTTTTTAGCTGCATTTAACCAAGGCACGCTCAGAGGTGATTGGTCAATAGAACCCAGACGTGAAACCATAAACTCTTACCAAAAATCTTTCCACACAGATTCTGAATATTTATGTGCAAACGTCTGTTTACAGAATTAAGAAAGGGACTGACAGCAAAAGAAAAAATACAGTATATTTATTTAAATCTTGAACAGCTTACATCAGACACAAAGTTTGAAACCAGAAGTTTTATCAACAAGAAACCCCACAGACCCAAAACACACAGCAAAGAAACACAGATATCAGAATTCATTAGAGACACAGAGAGAGAGTTATCTGTCTGAAGACTGTGTTTTTCTTCTCCCCCTCTAAAATGTGCTGTTAATGGGCTCTCCCTTGACGACCATCACTTATTAATAATTCACACAGACCACTCCCTTCACTCTGACTGGGTCCCGTCTCTCTCTGAAGTCCAAAATCTGAGACAGACTTGTCTTGCAAACTACCTTGTGTTTTGGTCCAGAAGTATTTAAATATTTGGACTGTTATGGATCATAATGAACTCAGACCTACTCAGATCGAATGTGCATGAAGAATGTGCCACCGAGAAAGCGCGCCAATTTTGGTCACGATGTTTGACAGCGGGCACAGACATCAGTGAGGCCCCCCATAACATAAATTTACTCAGTAAAATAAACAGACTTTCTGATTTTATTTCATTGTAATGGTCGTGTCTTTTTTTTTCAGTGTTTCCAAAAAAGGGTAAACAGCAGCAGCACCCCTCGCTGGGCTTTAAGCAGTTTCTTAAATGTGCATTCTTTCTAATGGCCAGCAGGAGGAACTCTTCTGGCTGCAAAAGTAATCTGATTAGATAGAAGTAAAGATCTTTTATATACTGAAGAACTTTCGGTCTTTGGAATTCCTGTTTCATAGGAGGTATTCATGAGATGGTCCAGATTGAATGGGGCCCTATAGCGCACAAGCCCAAACAATAGTTCCATTTTTAGATTGCTGGCCAGCTTCTTCATATACATACAGTCTGTTTTAAATACACTCCTAATATCCATTTTAGTTATTGTTTGGAAACTGGCACCACCAGTTTGTGTCTTGTCATAAGTGCGTAATGCACCTATAATCATATGTTAGAAGAATGCTAGCGTTTCATAATCAGTATCCAAACAAGAGGACATAAATGTCCTTTATTTCAATACTGCAGCTGTAAAAACGTAAAAGAAAATGTGTAATTTTTTTTGTGTAGAAACGTGCAAATAATTATTTAAGCTGTTGAGCTCCATTTATTCCTTTTCATTTAGGATCGTCCTTTGAATGCAGTACTTGCAGCCAGTTTCAGTACAGTGGGATAAATTGGTGGATAAATAGGCTCCCCCGAGATGACTGACAGGAGTCTGTGAGAAAATGTTGTTTATAAGTTTATTGTCTTAAAAAGAAGCCATGATGCTGGCTGACCCTAACATCATAAACAACAGGAGTCTACTTATTCTGGACTACAATGAGGAACCTTGGACTCTTTTCTGAACAGGATATGATCTTTAACTGGCACGTTAAACAAATTATAGGACTGCCTTCTTTCGTCTGTGCAACATTGCTAAGATTTAAAAATGCTAGTTCATGTGTTTTATTGCTGGACTGTTTGGTTCATTATTATCAAGCTGTTCTAAAAGCTTCCTGAAAAGATTTCAGTTGTTCCACAATAGAAATCAGATTTCTCCCATACTGGCTTCTCTTCACTGACCTCACATGCACGGACTTGAATAATCCGGCTCAAAAAGATTGGGCTTCAAACTTTCCTTTTTGATAAGCTGGAGGTGACCCTGAACCATCTCTTAATTATGCTACAATAAGAGACTCTACAAGACTTCCTGCACATATGCCACTCCCCTTTAAAAGTATTGGAACCGTAGTTCCAGTATTACAAAAGAAGAAGAATGCAAAAGTTTAGTGATGTCAGTGGGTCACAGACTTGATGCAGTTATTGCAAGCAAAGGATTTGCTTTCCAATACTTTTGCTCAGAAGAAAAAGACAAAATGTGCTATCTTCTGAACTGAGTATCAGATTCAGATGTAAAAACCTGCATATAAAAGCTGAGATGTTGATTTTTTTGCCTAACATTCATCTTTTAATGTCAAACCCAAATGTTTTCAGTCAACAGCAAAAATAAAGGGATTGGCCTCACTGTTGCGATACTTTTAGAGGGGAGTTGATGTAATCTCTTTGTATTTTCTCCTGTTTGTTAATCATGGTCTCTTCATGCTCCCTCTTTTTTTTTTCTCTTTTCCTTCCCCTCCTCCAACTGGTCACGGCAGATGGCTGCCCCTCCCTGAGACCGGTTCTGTTGGAGGTCTCCTCACCGTTGCCAAGTGCTGCTCATAGGAGATCATCTAATTGTTGGGGTTCTCTCTTTCTAATAGGGTCTATGGTTTATTTCGCAATTTAATGTGCCTCAAGACAATTGCTGCTGTGAACTGCCACAACAACCTGAGTGCAACTGAACAGAAATAAAGTGAATTGAATTACAATGTGTGTGTGCTCAAGCACGGTATTGGTCTATGAGAAAGAGAGAAACAATCTGATGCCCCGTCAGTCAAATAGCAATAAAGCAAGACGAGGCAAGATGTGGTCAAAAATGGAATTCCCAGGTGTGTATTTGCAATTTGTGAGACCAGGCTAAATAAATCCATCTTGACTTGACCTGACTTTAATCTTTGTTCACTGTCGGTGGATAAATGCCGTTTTCATGTAGGTTCAGCAGCTGCTCAGTGTTTTTATGCTTTGAGTCATTGATTATATTGATGTCTGGTGGGGGGTGAGGGGGACCCTGCCTGAGTGAAAGGTCTGAATGACTCCTGTGACCTGGAGCATTCATTAGAGATGCCATGTATGAGTGTGGGAAACAAACATCTTAGATCTGGGAAATCAATGAATTGATTTGGTGATGATCATGTGACTCCTGCGTTTAAGACGTGAGGCGGTCGAAGGAGAATCAGCTGAGCTATTACTGTTGCATCATTGTGTCGGGGAAGGCCTAAAGCACGTCAAATAAAAGGCTGTAAACATGACACATGACTCCAATGTCTGAATCAACCACAGGTCAGCAGCTGATGTTTACTTTTATAAGGGAAATCTTGTAAAAGTCCTTCAGAAGAACAACCAGTGAAGGTCCTTCTCGCCACGCTGCATGAATATTAACTGGATCTGAATCATCACAAACAGGCTTAAATACTCTCAAAGATAAAAGGAGAGTTTATTCTACATCATTTATAAAGCAAAGAGCTATAAGATTTAAAGGGTAACTTTAACTTTTTTATTTTAATTTTCAGACGACCTCTACAGCCTGATGCCACTTCTTAGATTTTTTTTTTGAAACATAAATGCAGTTGGGTGGAGTAAAATGTTAACTTTAAGCTATAAACAAATAAAACCGCATTAACAGTTCTTCAGCGTCACTATCAATAAGCTGCTGTTTGCTGTGATGATTTTAAATATCCTTGAAGAGGACCGTAGAGTCTTCTAGTAAACACGGTTTCCAGGATACATAAAAGCTTGTATATTATTTGGCATTTACCTGCATTTTTCATGTTATACAACAACATGCAAAAATGTCAAAAGATTGTTTCAACCACAGGTCTTATTTCAGGCATCAAACCAAAAATCCCAAAAAACCCAAATACTGACTTCAAGTTCAGAACTTCTAACTTTTTAGGGCATTTTAGGACTCATTCTTCATTATAAGGACTCATCAGTCAGGTAGTACACCTGTAGGCACCTGAAGAGAACACAAAATGAACAAAACCCCAGCAAACACTCTTTTTTTTTTCATTGGAATTCATTGGGACGTTCACTCCTGGAAAGATTGTGACATTGTGTTCACACACCTGAATGCTCCAGACCAGAAACTGCCAAACCCTCTGCTTTTATAGAGGCGCTCACATCTGCTGAAGATCAATGAATCAAGTGCATTTGATTAGCAGCACCGGGCTGCTACTTACCCTCTTAATTCTTGTGGAAGTTATAAGGGTGTATTTCGTTTTTCACAGTGCTGCACAGAGTCCAATGAAAACTATTTTCTGAAAACACTTACGAACTAAGACTCACATTCTGATAGAATAAAAAAAAAATCAGAACAGGAAATCTGGAAATTAAACAAACACACAAATCAAAACCTCAAACACTGTAACTATAGGACAGCAAACTGACATGCAAATATATTAACTAAGAATTAGAAACCAAAGGACGAAAACCTGGGACCATGGCAGCTTTGGCATTACTGACAGTGACTGGTCACGTTGAATGTGTCATTTCTCAACAATTCAATTCAATTTTATTTATATAGCACCAAATCACAACAAACAGTCACCTCAAGGTGCTTTCTATTGTAGGTAAAGACCCTACAATAATTACAGAGAAAACCCAACAGTCAAAATGACCCCCTATGAGCAAGCATTTGGCGACAGTGGGAGGGAAAAACTCCCTTTTAACAGGAAGAAACCTCCAGCAGAACCAGGCTCAGGGAGGGGCAGTCACCGCGACCGGTTGGGGCTGCAGGGAGAGAGAGAGGACAAAAGACACAAGCAGGGTTGTTGTCGTGAAGGGGCATATTTTAACCCAAACTAAATCATTTCCTAAACTTGACCAACTAGAATATATTACCTAAATCTCAATCAAGTAATTATTAGTGTCTAAACCACCAGTGAATGGAACCAAATGTAAAAAGTGAGCGGAAACAAAGAAAAGGAGGAGGATGCCAACGTGACGCAAAAACTAACCAGGGTCTCCTGGCTGCTTATCCCGGGAAGTGTGCTGCCACCACTCTGCACCTCAGGAGGACGTCGCACATCTGTTAAATCTGTCAATGGCCTCGACCCGAGTCCAACATTAAAAAACACCTCGCGTGTAATAGGGAGATACAGCAGGCGCTTGACAAAGCAGCATTATATGGGTCAGGATGAGAACGTGTTGCCACGAGGCTAGTAATGCTGCATGCCAACTAGATATGATCAGAGCTTAATCTTCCATCGTCCCAATAGATACTCCTCTAAATACTGGTGTCCAGGAAACGTAGGGGGGAAAAAAGTTTACCTTAACAGCATGATACATAAAAAAAAAATTCTGCAGAGCATTACAAAGAAAACTGAATATATTTTTAGACTTCTGGAGAGTCATTACAACAAACACAAAGTGTCAGGCAGTCTAAAAAAGGGTTCTCACATATAAACATCCTAAAAATAAGTACTGTGCAACATTTTGATCAATACAGTCTTCTTTGGTCCCCTTTTCAGACACAAATTACTCATATTCATCATATATATCTTTGCAAAACAGTGTAATTTTGTGCAGCAGACTGATGAAAGAAAGAACTTTATTGATCAGCCCAGTGCACAGCAGTTATTAAAAACACATCATTTTCTTTATAAGTCAGTTGTGACCACACGTATTATTGCTCATTCTTATGAAAAGTTGACCTGCCCCATTTCTGCTGAAAGAAAGAAGAACAAAGTAGAGAATGAGGAGGAGGAGGTGCAAACAGGAGGAGAAAAACAGCCCGAAGAGTTTCAGCTCAGCTCATAAAGTTCATCATCAGGTTGGAAAATAAGAATCGAGCCACAAGCAACATTTCCTGCTGATACCGTTAAATCCGTTTCTAAATGTTGGACCTAATTAAAGCTGCTGGGGAGAAAATGTTCAGTGTAATTAACAGAAACAGATCTGACCTGCTGACATCAGACACACTCATGATGAAACAATTATGTTATGAAGCTTCTCAGCAGAGGACGGCGCTGTGACCTCAATCATTAAGAGTTAATGAGCCACTGTGATTGTTAACTTTAACATGATCTGTGAGATCAGACAGAGCACATGAACCAGGAGTTTCCCTCCACTGTGACAGACAAACGAACCAATGATGCTCGTTAGGCTCATACAGATGAGTCATGCTCTGATTCATAGTATTTTACTTCCACTGAGAACTCTCATACACGTCAGAGCTCTGCGATCAAGTTTTCAGTTAGTGGAGAACTGAAGAAATGGTGTTTGCATCTCAAGATCTTCACACAACAGTTGCTTGCTCTGAAGATGTTTCACGGGTCCTCTGAAGTTCACATGAAACGCTGTGGAGAACAATACAGTTTGCTGGCTTGGATTATTTTCTTGCTGAGGCTGATACTCCAGATGTAACAGATTTACTTCCAGTTAGAATGTGTGCAGCTAGTTGACTAGATGTTTCAGTGCTGCTGCCCTCGCACGTCCGCTGCTGAACTACAAATCTGTTAAATGTTTTATTTTTATTAATGCAGAGCAGCAGTTACCGGGTCAAAGATGTTACAGTGCCATTGGCCGCTGACTGGGGATGCATCAGTGACGGATGGCTTCGACCTTCTCCCCCTTTCACTTTCTCTGTGAGTGGAATTTGTAAATGAGTCAGGGAGAAAGTAAACGACAGCAGTGCTAACTGATGTAGTTTTGTGTTACTTTGATGTAAAAAAAATTAAAATAAAAAAAGAGCATCTATATCTCACCTGTGTCAGAACAAACTGGAAGCCAAGTGTAACCATATTTTGTACTAAGATGTGGATGCTAGCATAGCGAAAACCCAAAGTTACTGCTGCTAAGGTTAGCCAAAATCTCAAAACTGTGTTTGCAATGCTACATACGGCACAAAGTGTCACACATTTTAGCAACATTTAAGACAAAGAATATGATCAGTGGTTTCATATAGCTTCTAAAATACACAAAATATTTGTTTGGCCAATATTTAACTTTGTTACTGACTACTCAGATTTGATTGGTTTCCGTGTTGCAAACTAATATTCACTGCTCCATTTGAGATCTTCTGCTAGTAACAAGCAATAGCACGAGATCAAGATTACAGACACATAAGAAAAAACAAAGAATAACATCCATCCATCCGTTTTCTTCCACTTATCCAACTCAGGGTCGCAGGGGCGCTGGAGCCTATCCAAGCTACCGTCGAGTGAGAGGCAGGGTACACCCTGTACAGGTCGCCAGCCAGTCACAGGGCTAACACAGAGAGACAGACAACCATTCACACCTATGGGCAAATTGGACTGTGGGAGGAAGACTCGGAAAGAACCCACGCAGACATGGGAAGAAAATGCAAATTCCACACAGAAAGATGGTGGATTCAAATTCAGGAACTTCCTGCAGTGAACCACTTAATACAGCTTTATCTCATCATTCCTGTTTGGTTTTTCTGAAGTTGATTTCTTTTTCTTTTCTATTGTGAATGACTCACAATTCTACCTGCAGTACCATCACAACCCACAGCTGTGGCCAACACCTAGAAAGTATAAAAGATGAACATGCATAGCTTCTGGATCCGAAATGTAGAGCCAAAGAGGAGATGCCGCAAACTGGTGTTCTCTTTGAAGGACAACAGGGGGTGATAGCTGTAGTTGCACAAAGACTTCGGGTCCTGTAGAAGTCTGTTGGAAAACAGCCCTAAAAGCCTTATTTATTACTGTGGGCCCAGTAAAAACTTGAAGTAAAAAAATTGTGGACTCAGTCACTCATCTTGGGTTATGCTGAGTAAAAATTTAAGTACATTTAGAAAATTTTGGTCATTCTAAGTGTCAGAAAGCCAATACCTGGATATTTGTCCAACTACTTGTGATTGACAAATTGTTAGCCAATGAGAGTGCAATTTCACACTTACAGTAGATCCGCCCCTTGCTCATCATATCCAGTTTCACCTTGATGGTGATGGTGAAAGCATTCATCTTTAGGCTTCTATAAAGGACTTCACAAACCAATATGTAACGTCACTATATCCATCTTTAATATTGTCTATACCAACGAGTAAGCGTTTGTGCAAGAACTCCCTCTCAGTAGGAAGAAACATCTGGCAGAACTAGTTCATTTTGGGACCGTTTGTTTCAGTTTCTGAATCGTGCATGAACCACTGCGTCACCTCTGCAAGAAACACAAGTGTGTGGTCCTTCAGTAGATAACATCTCCTGTGGAAAGAAAAGACTTGATATTTTACACAGACAAGAATAAATAAATAAATAAACAATTTAATCACAAGATATATCAGGAAAAAAAGCTGCACAATACAGCATTTCACCGTAAAAGTCTGTGGAGTCCCACAAACATCAGCAGAAAAAGAAAACACAGTGATGGAAGAAATGATTACTTAGACCACCAATGCACTCTGTGTGTGTGTGTGTGTGTGTGTGTGTGTGTGTGTGTGTGTGTGTGTGTGTGTGTGTGTGTGTGTGTGTG
>JAVDPK010001816.1:141256-151528 GCA_034780415.1 Cichlasoma orientale | reverse complement strand
TTTTTTAAAAAAAAAAAAAAAAAAAAAAAAAAAGAGGACATTTTTTTTAAAGCAAAGACAGATTTAAAAGTGACGATCTTTTGTTAAGTGGTGAATTTATTTATTTATTTTTTAAATTGAGGACATTTGTAGAAAATGTTGACATGTGTGGAAACTGTCAGGACAGTTTTGAAAATAAAGACAGTTTTTGGAGACCCAGGAATGCATCATAGCAACGAGGGTCCTCACAAAGACATATGCACAAGTGTATGTGTGTGTGTGTGTGTGTTTGTGTGTGTGTGAGACACCTGTAGATGCTGACTGAGCAGCTGCTTAACTGGCAGCACAGTCTGACTCAGGGCTTTTCTCTCTCTCACACACACACTGAGCTTTAATCAAATCAAAGCTTTATTGAGGCTCGTTTGTTTCTCCACTGCAGCTCATCATGCTAACGAGCCTGAAGTCCTGACAGAAGCCGACATTTAGCCCCGCCTACATCGTACCAAAACAGTGGAGCGATCAGTGTCACAATGATTGACAGTAATTGATTGATGTAAAAGTTTGCAGTTTATAAAAACAAGTAATCATATAAATCAGCAACAAATCAATTGTTAAAGAGTTTCTGCAGCTTCACAAAGTTATATTTGAGAGACTGAAGACTTTTTTGAGCCCACATCATGGCCAAATTTTGTGAGGTTCCGCTTGCCCACCCCCTTTTTACGGATAGGCCATATCAAAAATATCCTCAAAGACCAACTTCTACCAATGATCCAGGATTTTCCACCATGATGGAGAAGCATGTCACAAGGCAAAGGTGATAAATAAGAGGTCAGAGGTTGTCAAATCAACATTTTGGATCCAAACTCCCTAGATCTTCATCCAAATGAAAATCTGTGGTTAATCCTTAAAACTCAGATTAACAAGCAGAAAGCCACAAACTGTGATCATCTTGGAGCAGTGATAAGGCAGAAATAGATCACCATCAATCAAGATTTTGGCCCACAAATGTAAATCCAGCATGCCACAGAGAACTGCAAACATTATGAAGGGTCAACACTGTAAACACTGTAAAAGTCAACACACTGACTTTTTGCATACAGTTGATTTATTGCCAATAGAAGTCTCTGAAACACTCATGATTGCTCTTCACTCTATCATAGAAACATGTAAACAAATAAATTTAACAAAAACTGAAGCAGCAAAGTTTGTGAACTATGAACCTTTGAAAAGCATGTTTTAAAATTTGTGTCATTTCCAGAACCTTTGGCCATGTCAGTAGGACCAAAACTACCAAGATCAGAAATACAGAAAAAGTATAATAGCTTTAATAATATTCATTTAAATGTAGTATACATATCAGCAACAATAATGTTATAAAATGGGATGTAAATTTATATTTTAATTTTTAATATATGCATAAAATTACATTATTTTCCACATTTTTTATTTTATATTTATTTTTTAAACTTATTTATTACTATGTAGTTCTTTCTTTCTTTCTTTCTTTCAAAAGTATGAAATAAAAAAAAATCTGAAAAAAATTATTTTGTTACTGAGTGTATATTTATGGGGGGGACAAACAATATAAAGCACTTTGAGGCGACTGTTGTGATTTGGTGATATATAAATAAAACTGAATTGAATTTCTGACACGCAGTAGTCCTCGGCCCCCCTTCCTTCCCGTTAGCGTACAGTTTCAGGGAGCTGAATTTGGGGTAAAGCGCTATATTTTTATCTAGAACATCTTTATTTTGTTCCAAGTATTGGACAACTAGGATGACTGGACAAAAGTAAGGAAGGTGTTTTTGTCTGTCCTGAAATCTGTGAGCTGATGCTTGATGATGAATTCAAAAGAATACTGAAGCTAACTGAATTAGCAGCATGGGAAGCATTTGTGCAGGTTTTCCAGAATTTTCTTGGTGATCTCAGAGCAGAAACTTATATTGAGCTTGTGGATATGTTGCATCATATCAGCTAATGAGTGCCAGAATGTTACTGAAGATAGATTTTTTACGTTCTCATCTTGACTTTTTCCACCAAATCTGGGCGATGCCAGTGATGAGCATGGGGAAAGATTTCCACAAGATATAAATGTGATGGAAAACCAATATCAGGGACTACTGTCCCGATGTACTACGGACTACTGTTGGTTCTGGCAAAAAGAGACGGATGTGCAGTACAAGTGCCTCAACCATTTTTGGTTGGACCAGCTCTACATCCTCTCGAGGATATTCGAGTGTGTGTGTGTGAATTTTTGCCCATCCGGTCTACATGATTTTTGTGGGCTTGGAAAAGGCATTCCACCGTGTCCCTCTGGGGTATCGACTCATTTCCTGTGGGTGTTGGACTTCACCAGGGCTCAGAGTAGAGCCGCTGCTCCTCCACATCGAAAGAAGCCAGTTGAGATGATTGGGACGTCTGACTAGGATGCCTCCTGGGCGAGCTGTTCTGGGCATGTCCTACCGAGAGGAGGCCCCGGGGCAGACCCAGGTCACGCTGGAGAGATTATGTCTCTTGGTTGGCCTTCTCTGCTTAGGCTGCTGCCTTCACGACCCAGCCCTGGATAAGTGGAAGAAGATGGGTGGATGGATGGATGGATGGATGGATAGTTACAATTTCAGACACTGTGTTGATATATGTGCAAGCTTAAATTGGATTTTATATCTGAAATGCAAAAAAAAATAAAAAAATAAAAAGACAGAGCTGGTCTGAAGTTTCCAGTAGCAATAAAAAAATGTAGACCAGTGTTATTATAATTAAAAGGTTATTTTCAAAGGAATTTCAATTAAATAAATTTGGGACTTAAACTTAACCACTGCATATATTATATATAAAATTGTTATATAGTCTGTCTGATGTTTCCTGCTGTGGACACAGAAGATGCAGTCATGCATAATACAAAAGGTTAAAAGCTATTTCATCATGCCAGAATCGAATCCCTCTTTCACTTAGTGTCATTCGGTCATGTGATCCAGCTTCAATATTTAATAATAAAAAAAATATCTCAAAATGCAGCTGCACAACATACCAAATAAAGGAGGAAATAAATTGTATAGGATGTCATTAATGATAGCTCAGATCTGTGAATATTTTTCCAACTTTACTGAAGTATAAACAGGCCACAACATATTCCTACTTGTCAAAGTATAAGGACAGTCTGCTTTTATGATGGTCTCTTTTCTGCTTTGTTGTGGAGGTGGTCAGCTGCAGTGTGTCATTTCCCCCCTTTTACCAACATCTCTGCAAATCTCCACACGGGAAAGGAGGCCACCACTGGTCCATTACTGAGCTACACAGCAGGTTTTTGGACTTCGCCGCTTTGTCACAATTATTTTTTTAATTTTTCTTCATTGTTTTCACCATAGACTGTTTAAAGGTGCAGCACTAAAACTCGTTTGGTGGAAGGGATACAGTTATGGGATAAAATTAAGGGATAAATATAATCTTGCAGAGGCAAGGATATTTAGACTAGAGGGAGGGAAACCCCCCCCCCCTTGCCTCAAGCAAATCTAACCCAAATCTAAAATAGATCTCCAACATATGCAACAAAGACTTTGAAGGAATATAATATGTATTCACCAAAAGATGTCACCAGTTCAGTTTGTAACAAAATGTGAAATATACATATACATATCTCCCTTCCTGACTTGTAGTGTTGAACAACTTCCAGAAAAGAGATTTGCAAAACTTTATGACATCGTTAATGGAGTTGACCTTTGGATTATTCATCATTGTATCCTCTGATGTCACCTGAATCCAAATGAACTTTTGTGCCAGAAATTCAACATTTCCCTCATGGAGTTCCTGAGGTGAAAATTTGTATTGTGTTCAAGAAAATGTGAGGGACAGCAACACCTAAACATATTGCCTCTGGCCATGACTGATGGCGGCCCAGAGGCATCAAAACTGTAGTTTTAAATTTTAAATTTGCTCAAACATTTGGTAATTAAATTTGAGACTTTGTAATATCTTCTAAGTCTTTAAAGAAACTAAATTCAAGGCTACGTAAGATTTTTCAGGTACATTCTGATCCTGTTTTGCTTGTTCATAATAGTTCCTAAATTGAAATTACTTAAAATTAAATACCTTTGACTTCTTATAAATAAATTTATATGACACTTTTAAGAAGTGATGACATGATGGCCGTTCTTGACTTTTCTTTAGGATTGACCTTTAAAGAGCTGCTTGGGAGTTCAGTCTTTTTTTAGGGTAAAGAAAAGAATCGGGTTAGGAACATCCATCCTCTTCTGCTTAAAGTTTGGTCAGGCTAAGCAGGGCATTCCAGACAGCCTTTTCCCCAGCAGTGTTTTCCAGTTCCTCCTGTTGGAATCCCGATGCCACGAGTCAAGCCATGTCAGTCAAGCAATTAAGCCGTTTTATACACTACTGAGAGTTTCTGGAACTCTAACTTCTTCTGATCCTGAGGTGCTCCCAGGCCAGATGAGATGCATAATCTTGCCAGCGAGTTCTGGATCTACCACGGGGTCTTCTCTGAGTTGGGAAAACCTCCAAGGGGAGGTGCTCAGGAGACATCCTGATTAGATGCCTGAACCTCCCGAGATGTCTGAGCTCCTCGGCCTATCTGTCTGACCCCAGCCACCCTATGGAGGAAACTCATTTTGGCCACTTGTATCTGCGATCTCTTTCTGTCGGTCACTTCCCAGAGCTCCTGAGCGAAGCAGAGGGTTACTAAATTAAAAGCTTACTTCTCCACTACTGGGGAATATATTTGATCAATGAGGGTTCTCGTGAAGATAAGTCTCTTTTTGCTCTTCAAAAAAAAAAAAAAAAATCAATAATCAAGTTGTAATTTCTTCTTCTTGATTCTGTTTGTTTCTCAAAGCTGACCTTTTAAAATCGTATGAAATCGTTGTACAAAGCTGGCAGGTCTCTTTCTGTCCCTCCATCTCTCACTCTCTCTCTCTCTCTCTTGGCCTCTGGCGGATTTTAATCAGGAGTGTTTCCTGATAATGAAAACCTGCGATAACGACTCTTTTCTTGCTCCTGCTGATAAGCACTGCAAAGCCTGGATCATTGTTCTCCATTAATTAGCCTGTACCCTTGCCAGCATTTGATGGGTTGACGGCGACACAGCGGGAGAGCGACCCTGAAGTCATCTCACAAACGAGCAGAAAATTGTCTGATGTGTGAGGAACTGGCACCGTCACGAATGCGACTGCACCCTCACGGAATCTGCACACTGTTTCCGTAACGACTTCATGGATTTTGACATTGTTTTTGATTTTTCCACATTTGATATACTCGGTCTCGCTGAGCAGGAACAAAAGAAACGTCAAACTTCAGTCCAACTTTTCCATTACACTTTAGTGAAATCACACAAATATACAAACTCAGCAGAAGGCAATGGCAATGATATAAAAACTGACACAGGCTATTACATGAAGATTCATCATCATCATCATTACATTTTAATTCAGCAAAAATGAAAGATAAAAACAAGGCAATGGCGAATGGTATCAAAAAATGGGCCCTGACTACATCCTGGAAAGCGCTGCATCAAGGCGACGTGTTTCTGGGTTTTTTGTTTTCAAACGAAACAAAAACTTTTTCCAGGCAGAGTGATGAACGGCGGCGCCGCAGAGCTGCCGGCGGCAGATCAGGAGGCTTCGATGGCGGGCTTTATGTTGCATATATAGGAAAAGGTCAGCTGGTTATGAGAAAATGTAAAGATCTGCTGAGGAGATATTTTTATATTACAGTGCTGTGTGTTTTTGTTGCACTCGGTTTCATTTCTTCCATCTTTTTTTTTAAAGATGGTATTGCAGGATTGCGATTTTTCGGCGTACTTTCATACTTCCATGCGCTTGTCAAGATAACTCTGTATGCAGATACTTTTAACACTATTATTTTGTGTGTGATGGGAAAAATATCAAAAAGAAAATAAAGTTATTGCACTTTCTCAACAGGAGGGAGGGTGTGTAATACACAAATGAATTCCACCCATGTCAAACTTTGTGTAGTGAACTTTTACTCGACCAGCAGTTTTGTCGAGGCTGGAAATGATATGAACAGGCGTCAAACGATGATTGGACAATGTGATAAATAATTTTATGAGTTCCTTCTCTTAATATTTTACAAAAACTAATATGACAAAATTTAAGCATTTGTTCGTGGTAAACGCTGGGTTCATAAAGGAATATTTTTTAATTTGGTATGTAAAATATTTAAATGTTAAACTTAATAAAAATAATAATTGTAGTGAGAAGTTACAATGTGATTTTGAACCGTCATGCATGGTCACCTGTGTTATTATGTCCTGCACTTGTTTTCCATCTGAGGACAGTCTCGGGAACATACCGTCCCCCGGATGGCTGTTCTTAACGAAATTTCGTTGTATGTATAATGATTAATTTCACTGTACGTATGATGACAATAAAAGTCTGTTATCTGTTAAAAACATGAGACACGCATGACTTCTAAAGTCATGCTGACAGCCATAGAAGCGTTTGTGCCCTGTATATGAACGGCATATCACATTTTTGAGTTCTCCTGAACTGGCATGAGACTGATGCTGTTGACCATGAAAAACTGCGGCTGGACCAAATTTCAGTCGCAGTAACACGTGGCATCCGGATGTGATTTATAAACTAGATTCAATAAACATTCACCATCAGTTTCCTAACAAACAATGACAGGAATTTATCAAAGTTTGCTTGGCGAAGCCCCGTGATCCAGCGCTCACAGCACCTGAAGCACCGCCTGAATGAACAATCAGATCCTGAACTAAGACACAAGATCCAGTGTGAGCGGCGCTTCTCGACTGGCGGTTCAGGGACCCAAACGAGGACTGGACAACTTCTTTTGGACGATGTGTTTAAAATCCAGGATTATATTCTGAAAGTGCTTATAGATAAAATTTATTTAAATGCTGTGGATCCTGATGCCGCAGCAGCCAAGAAGCCTCTGCTCAGAATATTAATAATAATTATAATTGTAGTAATAATAATCATATTATGGTACAACAAAGACATCTGACTCCCCATTCAAGCTCAGAGGGGAGTCCAGTGATTCGCTGTTGCTATGGTACAATGAAGCCCGCTGGGATCCGCTGTCGACTCGTCTGTCAGTCAACCAACCATCTGTCAGGAGTCTGTAGGGGTGGGAGGGGCCTAATGAGGGGCAGGGTCAGCCAGCTCCCATTGATTTCCAATGGGAGGTCAGTGCAAGTTTTCTGCAGGGAAACTCTCTGACCTACTTCTACTGCTGATTACTGAGCCTCCCCCTGATTATTAATGGCAGTTATACCGTCGGGTTTAATCTCCCATTAGTATAAAATGGAATTTTCCCCTTTTCTCCCCCAGGAAATCAATGAAAGCCTTCCAGTGTGACCTGCTTCTTAAGATGCCATTAATGATAAATTGTCGCTGTACACATCTCACATTTGGGGGATTTCTAAAAAAGAATTATTTTGACGGTCAGGTTCAAGTAAACATCTGTTTGCAATTGGATATTTTCATTTAAAATCAATTTCACATGAACTATTATGCCACTCATTTAACATTATGAGTCCAACTGGGGATCTAGTTGGCGATGAGCTTTGGAAGTTGCCATGAATAATAGGCAGCAGTCTAATTTTTAACCACCAATAAATTGTAAATAATATGAGAGTGACCTTATTCTCTATGACGGACTGAATTTGACTTCCATTTGTTTTCAAAGAATCTGATACCAGCTGGTGGTCAATTTGTCTAAATATGCCTTCATTGGATATTAATTCCATTATAGACGGAAGTTAAACTCTCAATTGGGTTTCAAGGCGACATTTATATAGAGTTTCTGCTATTGGTTTCAAATTCGATTTTTCTACATAATGTAAAAGATGGAAAAATAATTACATTTTTCCCAAATGGAAATTAGAGAAATCAATTTTATAGCAATGGCGACTGGCATACAGTAGAAATAAGATGAATGGAACTACTAGCATCAAATGGGAGATTCCTGAAACATCCAAAATAAACATTAAATCAACATCTGTTTATTTTTGGTAAGAAATGAGAAAAATTCCATTATACCAACAAGACGGTTTGCCTGTTGATTTTCATTGGGAGAGCTCCGTTTCCCTGCTGATGCCTTTCCCTGATCCCCTCTTTGCTTTTAAAATCATTGCCTGGTAAAGAGTCGAAGGACTCGTCAGACAGGTCGCTGTGTGAGTGAAGCGAGTCTGACGGGTGATACTGATCAATAAAATTGATCAGCCTCTCTGCCTCCTCCTTGGTTAATAACTCCAGGCTGAGAGGAAACAAACAGATGGATGGATTTGATGAATTGAACGTGCGCGTGACGGGAAATGACCGACTGAACCAGAACCATTCGTCACATTTCTCAGTTTCCCCCACACATCCTGTTTCTGACTGGTGTTAAACTGGACATAAATGTAAGAAAGCAAGAAATGAGTTAAGAACATGAAAATGGTCAGAATGAGTATGAAATGTGACCGGTAGTTTTGGTTGTTTCCCAGGGTGCACGTGGATGTTTTATGACCTGTGTGTGTTTTATGACCTGTGTGTGTCTGATGCTGTTGAGCTCTTCCTTCTCTTCAGCGCTGTACAAACTAATAAAACTGTGTACATCCTCCTACAATAAATATAACCCATTGTAAAAAATAAATTAAAACAAAAATAATAAATATCTCACCACTGGAGAATGCTAAAAACTCTGAGCTCTGTATGTGTGTGTGTGTGTGTGTGTGTGTGTCTGAGTGTGTGGACAGATGCACCTAAGACAAGGTGTAAATCAGTCCCTGCTTTTGTTTAACCACCACAGGAATTAGACTCGGCCCTCTTCAGTCTCTGTTGCCTCCTCCCAGGTGTATGTGTGTGTTCAGAGGATGAACACTGTGTTATAATGCACAAACACACACACACACACACTCTCTTGCTACCACAGTGGAAAACCACCCAAGCATCGTTTTATCCCAGCTGAATTTAAACTTTATCATAAAGGTTTCCTGTTCCTATTTTATTTTTATTTGCTTTTATTACTTGTATCAAAGTCTGTTGGCGGCAGACATCAGATGGAATCCCAACACCTCAGTCTCTCAGGTGTTTGCAAAAATGTGTTCAGGGCTGCTACAGGAAAGGATATCATTACATTTGACGAGGAGGCTGAGCTTGATGGAAGAAATGCTTCCGTTAACGTTTGTTAGTCCAACTATGAGCAGGATTACACAAAAACTACAAGACTGATGACACTTGGTGGAGCACAGGCAAAAGGAAGAAGCCACAAAATTTCTCTGAAGATCCAAATTAAATATCCAGATATTAATGTTAGGCTTGTTTGCAGATTCAGGTCTCAAAGAAGAGTGGAATATTGGCGTTTGTGCAAACAGAACATCTGGGAATGAAATCATGAGCTCAGTCTCGTGGCAACTCATGAAAGCATGATGTAAAATGAATCTGTTATTTTTGTTGATGTAATTTGGGGCTACCAATATGACTTCTTTTTTTTCTTGGTGGGGGGGGGGGTCTTTTGGACAAATGGCAAAGAAATACCACGCGATATATTTCCTGTTTTGGAAGCTGATTGACTCTTTGATCCCAATCAGCAGCCGAATCAAAACACTAATCCAGGGAATCGAAAAACGAATCCAGCACTCAGCAGAGGGGTGTTAAGATGCTAAGATGATGGTCGGATCAGTTGTGGTCAGTTCTTGAAATCGGAGCCTCTGTCTTTACAAAAAACAGCATAAAATCAAATTCATAAAAAGGCTGCATGCTGTAATTTAAAAGTTAACGTTTTTGTGACGTTTAATTAACGTGCAAAAAAAAACCAAACACATTTTGGTTTCTTATGTTTACACTAACATGAAAAATAGATTCCTATTATGTAACTATGCCACGAGACTACGAGTGCAGGTGTAACAGAAACCAGCCTTTAATGTTTGCACCTGCCCACCATCACTCATTTCTGCCCCTAAAACTGTTACCCTCCATCCTCTGACTTCTTTCTGTAATGAATTTTGTTCGTGTGAGTAACTGAAATGAGCGTGGAACGTTTTTGCCTCCTCCCCCCCCCCCCCCCCCCTTCTCAGAGACCTTTCCTTCCCCAGTCGGTTTGATGGATGACGTTGCCTCCGTCTTTTTTTGGCCTGATCAGTATTCTCCCTCTCTCCTCCCTCTCAGTATTCCGGCGGCATCTCCCTCTATCCTTCCTCCTCTCACTTTAGCATGCAAAAAGAGAATCTGACCTCCTCCTTTCATCCTCAACCTCCTGTGTTCTACTCTAACATTTAGTTCTCTTCTTTGCATTTGAAGGAATTTAGTTTTTTTTTCC
>JAVDPK010001816.1:104044-114802 GCA_034780415.1 Cichlasoma orientale | reverse complement strand
CACACACACACACACACACACACACACACACACACACACACACACACACACACACACACACACACACACACAATTAACAAATTTCATTAAGTCAAAACGGCTTCAGGTCAATATTCCCCTCCTCAGCAAAAAAATACCTCACCGTCCGACCAGTTTTACGGCTTTTTACCTCACACACACTCACACACACACACGGAAACACAGACAGGGCTGTAATTAATAAAGCACTGATATTAAAATGATCTTTTCTGCAGAGCTGCAAGAACGACCTCATCGTTCATAACTGCGAGTGTGAGTACTTTCGTGTCTCTGTGAGGACCGGTCTGAATTCCAGACCTCACGAGGACATTTTGTGGAAAGTTCACTTTTGGAAAGCGATCAAAGGAAATTATCAAACACTGAGGACATTTTCTGTAATGTGAGGATATTATAAGCTTTGGACTTTTGGAAAATGCAGACACGTCAGATTAAAATGCAGACATTCAAAGAAATGGGAATATTTTTGGGAACAAATACTTTTCAGAAAATAGATTAGATTAGATTAGATAAAACTTTATTAATCCCTTTGGGAGGTTTCCGTCAGGGAAATTAAAGAAAGTGGGAATATTTTGGTAAAGTGAGTTGACTTTGGGCAAATGTTGGCATTTTAAGGTTAAATGAGACATTTGGGGAAAATGGGAATATTTTTGATAAATTTTATGAATGTGGAATTTTTTTTGTGAAAAACAGACTTTTTATTAGTGAAAAAGTGAGGATATTCGGAAAGGTCTGTTATGCTCGTGGGTTGTGACAACACTGATAACTAATAAAATACTGGAATTTCACTCACCAAAACTGGAGCACGAACTTCTCGAGCAGGCTGCAAGTACAATTAACTGCACAGAAAGTCATAATTCTGCCAGATTATTTGGACAAGTCAAGCACAAGCCAAAACTATCCACAGAGGCAATAAAACGTTTTTACAGCAGGCTGTAAACACGCTTATTTCTGCTGTAAATACAGACATTTTAACATGAGAGTCTTTGGGGACTGACTCATTTCTGGAGCGAGCTGCAGTTCGAGGAAGTGCAGTTTTTGCCTCTTTAGCGCTGGCTTCATTTTTCAGCCTGGGAGGCTAGGTTCGATTCAGAGTTAGATGGTGATGGTTAAGATAAGGAGCCTGTGAATACACTAAGAGTCCTCACAAAGACATAAGTACATTGTGTGTGTGTGTGTGTGTGTGTGTGTTAGAGTGATGACCACACAGCTGAAATATGTGAAATACCAAGACCGAGAGAGAGAGAGAGAGAGAGAGAGGGAGAGAGAGAGAGATGTGTGTGTCTAATGTGCTGATTTTCCATTAAAAGCAGCCAGCTGAGCCCAAGAGAGCAGCATCATAAGTCATTCTCACACACACACACACACACACACACACACACACACACACACACAGACACACACGCAGTAAATGAAAGGGGAAAGTGCTGTTGAACACACACTGGCTCCGCAGATGACAATCACAGACGATGCTGGTGAACGCAGTTCTTATCTGCAGCTCGTGCAGTGGCAGAGCTCCAACCTGTCACATCTGAAGCTCACAAACACTCCTGATCTCACACTCACGCCACAACTCAGAGTCTCAAAGACGAGGCGCAAACACAACTACTCGAGCATCAGCGGCCATCCTCCAAACTCGCTGCAAATTTTAAATATAAAAACCAAAACAAAAAGGGTGCTTTTAAACACGCTGTTGCGTAATTTTTTTGTAAGCATTTAACTGAGATGTGTTTGTGCATGAGCGAGTATTTATAACTTTGCCTCTGGATATGAATATATGTAAATAGCATTATATACACTGAGCATGGCTCGCCCTGTCAAGGTACACCTGTTCGTACCTGTCTAAAATATCCTCTCCACCATGAGAGATGCTGCCGATTTGATTTGGATAGTGAAGTCAGATGGAGGCTCTTTTTACAGCCCATTTGTAGCATCTGGACCTGTAATTTGTTTTGCAAATGTGTCACCACTCCAGTAACGTACACATACTCTGTCTCCATCATCCTGTCAGACATTTTCAAACACTACAACAGTCTTGCCGCCTCTCGTATATTGAGTTTAGCTTTCTTGGCACAGTGTTAGCATTACCCAACATTGTGGTGTTGGCATACCGGGTCCGGCTGAACCCATATGAGAGGTAGCCTTTTCTCTTTGCTTTTGGTGGTGGATCGTCTGTACTTGCGGTTTGTTGTGGTTTCCTCCACACATGAAAGTGATCCGTTTCCTCCTCTCATTAGCTTCCTCACTGTTAAACAGGGCCTTTGATGTGTCACACGCTCATAATTTCCACCATCCAGCAGCTGCTTGAAGGCTCCCTTTTGACAAAAGGAATTTTTCCACCCTTAATTTTTTTAATTTACCTGGTGGGCACCGCGCTTCCGCAGGGCTGTTCTTTGTCACCAAAGACCAAGTCATTCTCCTCCCAACTTTTATGGATACAGTTTCTAAGTGCTGCCAACGTGTAGAGGGTGTAACCTTCGTTGGCCACAGGATCACATCTCTGCTTTTGTCAGATGACGCTGGTTTCATCAAACAATGATCTCTGACTCACACTCACCGTTTGGGATTAGAATAAGCAAGTGCGAGGTCGCAATTCTAAGTCAGAAGAGGGTGGAGAGCACACTCTGGGTGGGGGGATGAGTTCCTGCCCCAAGTGGAGGAGTTCCGAGTATTTTGTGGTCTTGTTCACAATGAAAGGAGGGAGCAGAAGACTGAAAGATGGACCGGTATAAGTAATGTGGATGCTCTACTTTCTGCTGTAATGAAGAGAGAGCTCAGTGCAAAAGCAAAGCTGCCAATTTACCAGTTGACTGATGATCCTACCCTCCTATAGTCACGAGCTGCGGTTATTGACCAAAAGAATGAGAATGTGGATACAAGTGGCAGAAATTGACTTCCTCTTGGCCAGGCTCTCTGTTAGTGAGGAGCTTGGTCATTCAGGAGGGGCTCAGAGTAGAGCCGTTACTCCACCGCCGCTTCAAAAGGAGCCAGTTGAGGTGGTTCAAGCATCTGAGTAGGATGCCTCCTATGCACCTCCTGGTTGAGGTGTTCCAGGCATTTCTTACCAGAAGGAGGGCAGACCCAGAACATGCTGGAGAGATTGCATTTCTTGTTTGTCTTCAGAATGTATGAGCTGGAAGAGGTGGTCAGGGAGAGGGAGGTCTGAACGTCTCTGCTTAGACTGCTGCCCCCGCAACTTGGACCCGGATGAACAGGAACAATGGATGGATGGTCTTAAGATACTTGGATTTCTCAGATATCAACTGAAGTGCGACTATGTTCAGGCTGAGTCAGTGCAGCTTTTATTTAACCGTGCAAGTCAATGCAAAGAATGCAAAACAAAGGAGTAATTACAAATGGTACCTTTAAAAAGGTTAATGACTAAAGAACCAAATCTGGAACTCAAAATGATACCCACAGACTTGTATGGAATTTATTTGGAGAAAAATCTGTAAGTTTTTAGAAAGTTTATATCATAGATCCTGCAAGTGAAGCTACTTGAACTATTCACCTTTGCCTTTGAGGTTTATTTCTTCAAACATATTTATAACATTTAGATTTAATTTAGCAGTACAACTTCCACAACCTTGCAACCGTAACTGCTTCGGAGATTATCGAACTCTCTTCTCTCCTATTCACTTCCCTTTCTGTGCAGTTTATGCAGTCAGTTATAAACATCATTTGATGCTTTCTTCACAGTTTCCCTGCTTTTTAAAAATATACAATGATAGTACAGTATGTCTGTATAGTACTGCAGGACCTGAGTGCTGCATTAAAGCAGACCCACAGCTGTGCTGTGTAACCTGCCTTCCCTCTTTGTCTTTTTAAAGCTTCTTACTTGTGTCTATTGGCTTTCTGGGAGCTGCTGAGCACTCAGATGTGATTGTGTGATCTATGTTTTGTGTCACTTGGCTTGTTATTCAGAGTAATTCACTGGGAAACATTTCTCCCGCCGGGACAATAAACTCAGGTCGATCTTAATTCTTGTTTCTTTTTACTTGTCAGTATTTCTCTTCCTGCTCCTGTCTGCTTTCTTAGCCTCCCCCCTTCTCTCTGTCTCTCCTGCTGGGTCTTAATGTCACAGAGCTGGTGGACACACACATACAGCATGTGTGGGTCTCCTGTCCCCATGGTAACCTCTGTGTTCGCTAGGGATGCCACTATGGGGTCAGAGGTGCTTGGCAACATCAGCATGAGTGTGTGTTTGTTTAGCAGCTGCTTGTGCAGTGTGTTGAACTGCAGTTCCACTGATGTCCACTGCTGTGATTAAACTGCCCTAAAGTGAAACTAAAGGAAACCTGCTTACAGTTTTTATACCTGTACAGGTGATCTTCATCACCACAGATTTTGATGGTAAATCTGAAAATAGTATACTTCACTATCTAAGCCAGGGGCATACTGACTTAGATAGTGAAGATCCACACTTTAGGTAACTAAATCTAAACATAGTTAGAGGTTATAATGAAAATATTACTAACATTGTCTGATATGCACCATTGAACAGCAGTTACCCCCTCTACTTCTGGCCTTGCAGTGGCAGTGAGTGATGCAGGGGTTAAAACTGCTAGTTGTCCACACCTGATAAGGTGTGAATAAGGGCAAGAAGCCTTTGCTGGTTTCTTGCCAGAACTCGTCATGCTCTCCTGACTGCAGTTAGCCAATTTATCTTAAATGCAACCCATCATTCTAAAACAGTCTTTATTTTATGTTGCGGCTAATGAGCTGGGTTGTGTGAGCTAGGTGAAATTGGATATTAAGAAGTATACAGTGCTGTACTGAATGTCTCCTTGCAATTGCTTTGATCACTAGCAGATTGCCAGAGCCACTCATAGTTTGCAATTACTTTCCAACTACTTGCTAAATGGTAGCAAAACCGTGAAAAGTTCCATGTAAACTAGAAATATATATCATTCACCTTCAAAGTTAAAGTTGCGCCTTTTGAAATTGTTTAGTTTCACTACAAGTGAAAAGGAGTGTTGGTGAGCGATTTCATCCAATGACAGCCGGCAACCTCTGGCAACCACTTGCCAACACAGGGAATACACATTTTTCCCTGAAATTGTAGGTTTCCTTGATTCAAAATGATTATTTTAGTAACACTACAAAAATTTTGGCTTTAAAATAGTCAAAGAATTTATTCTGCAATCATATACATTGCTTTACTGTTTCATAATTTAACGTGAAAATCACTTTACTGCTGCAGCTGGAGACTGTTTAATTATAAACTGATGGTAGCTTGATTTGACACAGTAATACAGCTAAAGTTAAAGAGACAACTTCAGCTTTAAAATAAATGGTATGCTGTACAAAAAAAATTATTTGTATCCAAAATGTAGCGGAGTGAGGTTGCAATTATATTTCGGGGGGCTGGTGCCACCCCATGCCCCCACTATGGACATGCTCCTCGCCCCACTATGACCCTGCTTAAGGAAATGATTTTAGTTCTTAAGTAAAAACACTTCATCTACCACATTCTGCTTTAATAAAATTGGGGGTGGAAGAAATAGGACAGAAGAAGGAAAAGAAAAATGATAAAAGAAATGAATGGGAATAGATTGGAGAATTAATGGAAAGGTGCAGGAGGGAAATAGCAGGAAGGAAAGGGGGGAAATGACAAGAATTCCCTTCGGAATAACTGCAGGCGAAGATGGAGTGACAGATGAGGAGGTACGCTCTTAAAAAAATGAGATCGTTTACCATCCACTGTCACTTCTCATCAAGCTTTCATCTATCACACGTGCTTGCACATGTAAACTTCATCACATGATCATACATCAAACCCGGACCGGCCAGACTGAAGACAACCAGCCATTTTTCCCCCCACATTTCTGTGATAAAACATGGTAATTAAGCTAAGGTTATCTGTTATCTTTAGTAGATATGAAAATAACTCAAAATGACTGACAAGGTAGCATAATTATATACTTCTACTGATTTCTTTGAAGTGTTTTCTGTGCCTACTACCATTTATGTGCTGGCTATAAGATGTTTTTTAAAATAAAGACAGTATTTCCCCAGAGATGCTATCAAAGGGAGCGAGATGGCAGTTGAATAATCCTATACACAAACCTATAAGGGAATTCTGAATTGCTATAAATGGCAGCTGTTCCAGCCCTGCCACCAAAGAGCCAATAAACAGCATAAATGGGAAAATTCTTAAGTCATTATTGTAGTAAAGATATAAATGATGACTCTCATTTACAGAGATTTTATTACATTTTAATTACTATTCGGTAAAATAAACTTGGCATTCTTGTAAGAAAGTAATATCTGAGGGTAGAGACAGCTGGTGCTTTTTGTCTTTTATAACAGGCATGTTTTAGGCATGAAATAATGGATCATCTTAATCAGCCACTCCACAGGGAGACTGAGCTGAGAACTACTAATATTGTTGGTGCTACTGTAACATGTTTGCACCTTGTGTATGCTGAAGTTTACACAAAACCCTGAGTGTTACATTAAAAACAATCTTAAACCTTAACATGGAATTTATTCAGTCCTTTGGTGGGATGAGCAGATAAGTTGATCGTGTGGATGTTATTGCAAGGACCTTTTTAAAGCTGTAACATCTCCAAACCAACCAACTGGCTTCTAATGCTTTTGACAGTTGATGCTATACATGTGTATTTTTATGTTCCACTGGCCATAAAAATTGAAGTTTCATGTATGTGAGGGTTTGAAAATAAATGCCCATATTTGTTCCAAAATTGCTGGTGACTTACACGACTCGCTTCTAAAAGGACTTTTCGATTGCTTTGGGCTGGCGGGGGCAGGTAGTCTTTGAGGACAGGATCAAAACCCCCACCCATCTGCTGATATCACTTTTATCATCTCAGACCAAAGCTTTTACTTATCACAAAACTACAGATTAACCAGAAGTTTTAGTATTTGAAGTCAGAATATCTGTGAAAAAAGAAAAACTACCACTTTCTGTAAAAAAGTCCAAGATTAAAAACACTTCAGCTAAAATAACTTCTGCAAAATAAAACAAAATAAATGAATTAATAACAATAATAATAATTTTAAAAGTTAAAGCCACGAGTGAAGATGCCACTCCAGCTCCTGTAATGCTAATCCTGTCTGAATGTGGTCTTAAGATCTTAAGGCCTTTACACACCGACCCGGAGCAGCGTCTATCACTGTGCCTGAGGTAAAACAGTATTATTTTACTATTTCCACAGTGCGCAGTTTGAGCTATGAGCTCACATTGTCAAATGCAGCGCTCTGATTGGTCCGATTCGCTTGCAAAAGTCAGAAAAATCAAACTTGATCCGAAACAATAAATGCTGCAAATTAGTCCTGTGAAATGATGCGAACAGTGTGAACGGCTGCATTAAGAAGAGGTGAGTCTGAAAAAATATTTTTAATGCATGAAAAATTTGCATGAATTTTTATACGTCTGGTGTGTAAAGGCCTTTAGAATGCACTTTTATTTTGAAGACTTAATAGAATCTGGAGAAAGAACGCTAGGATAGCAGGAATGTGTGTGTGCGCGTGTGTGTGTGTCTCTCACTTGTTGTACTAAATGGCCAATTTCCACTGGGAATAGTAACTTAATTAAATACAGACAGACACACACACACACACACACACACAGAAAAACACTGACCATCTGTATGTAAGTGTTGTCTGCCATAGTAGCGGTATGTTAGTGCATAATGAGTGTGTGTGTGTGCGTGCGTGTGTGCGTGTGTGCGTGAGGTGTCTTTAGGGCGGCCTCACCGACAGGAAGACAGATGAAGGACAGGAAATGAGTGCGAGCAGACGGACAACATTTGGTGTGTGTGTGTGTGTGCACTGTGAGAATGCAGGACAGCGAAAGGCGAGTGTCATCTCGGCAAAGGACAATAATCAGTCTGTGTGTCCTCGTATGTCTAGTTTTGTGAGGACAGATTTGATTTTATGTCGGGTCGGGAATCTGGGAATAACTTCAGTGAGGGTCCTCAGAAAGATAGAACTGCAAACGTGCGTGTGTGTGTGTGTGTGTGCACGCATGTCTTTCTATGTTTGTCTGTATGAACTGCAGTTAATGAACATTTCAGTGACGATGTTTCCGCGTGTTTTTTAGGTTCTTAAAATATTTGGAAAATGCAGAATTTTTGGAAAGGTAAGGACATTCATGGGGGGAAGTGAGGGCATTTCAGCCAAGTGGACAAATATTTTTTAGTAAAAGTGAACAATATGTCTTTTGTCCTGTCTCCCTTCACTCACCCCCAACTGGCCATGGCCCCTCCCTGAGCCTGGTTCTGTTTCTTCCTGTTAAACAGGAGTTTTTCCTTCCCACTGTTGCCAAGGACTTGCTCCTAGGAGGTTGTCTGATTGTTGGGGTTTCTTTGTATTATTGTAGGGTTATAAAGTGCCTTAGGACAACTATTGTGATTTGGTGCTATTTAAATAAAATTTAATTTGATTGAATTTTTGGAGGCTGCACGGTGGTTAGCACTGCTGCCTTACAGCAAGGAGTTCTGGGTTTAGATCTACCTTGGCCCGGGCCTCTCTGTGTGGTGTTTGCATGTTTTTGCACATTTGTGTGGGTTTTCTTCGGGTACTCCGGTTTCCTCCATACAGTCCAAAGACATGCAGATACTGGGGTTAGGCTAATTGGTGCTTCTAAATTGCCCATCGGTGTGAATTTCAGAAAAATTTTAAAAAACATTTTAGAAAAGTCACAACATATTTTGGGAAATGGGACATTTTGGAAAAGGGTGGACATACTAGGGAAGTGTGGATGTTATTGTAGTATGGGCATTTCAGGAAAATTTTGGGAAAGCGTGGCTCTATTTTGGGACAGAGGGCATATTGGGAAATTGGGAAAATTCAGGAATGTTTGGACATATTTTGGGAAAGGACTGGCATGGGACATTTCTGGAAAGTTGGAACATTCTTAGGATTTAAATTTGGGCATTTTAGGATTGTGTGGACATTTTTGGAAAGTTGGGACATATTTTGGGAACAAGGTTTATTTGGGGAAAACGTGAATGTTTTTAGACTATGGACATTTTCGGAAGGTGTGGACATTATACTTTTTGGGAAAATGTGGACAATTCTAAGCCGTGAAAACCTTTCAGGAATGTATGGGCATGTGAGGACGTGTGGATGTTATGTTTGAAAATGTGGTAATTTCAGGAAAGTGAAGACACTTTTGGAAGGAGAAACATATTGTGACAAAATGTCCACTTTTTTTTAGGAAACAAGGACATTTTGAGAAATGACATTTTTGGAGAGGGAGGCATAGCTTGGAAAAGTAGTGATATTTTGGGAATGTGTTTAAGAAAGTTTGGTTAACTGTGAAATTACTTTTTCAGCCTTCGCAAATTCGGTGAACTGTTTAATATTTAAAGGTATAGTGCGTAAAATCGCACCGCAAGATGTCAGTAGATTATTAGTAATTGTGAAAATATCAGGAATAAATAAGGATGTTTATGCTCGTTTTAGTGTGTTAGAGACTTCAGTTCAGGAGGTGAGGCTTGAGGTGAGGAGGAAGAGGATGAGGTGGAAATGAGGGAGGAAGAGGGGAAAGAAATGATGAAAATATACATGCACAAAAATTGTTAAATGGTCTTATACAGTTTGTGATCTGTAAATTAAAAGTAACTTGTAAGGTGTAATATGTATGTGCTTCATCTCTAGCTACAAACAAAATGTGGACATGGTGGCTTCCACAAACCAATGCCTGCGGCGATGTATTTTTGATGGGTTAATTCTAAGATTATGAAAATACATCAATTTGTTGGAAGACATAATTACACACTAATGAGTTTATATTTATGAGTACATTCTTTGCTCTATTTAATAACCTCAAACAAATTACTTACTGTACCTTTAAGACTTGGCTTCTGGGCTTAGTTTAGAACTGGGTTTAGGTCAAGGGCCTGGTATATATTACATCACTGATGGTCCTCATACTGACAGGAAGACCAACCTGTGTTTTTCCAATAATTGAATCCCAGTCAGGCCCATCAATACTGGCTGTCCACCTGAAGCATGACCTCTGATTTCTGGAGGTCACCAATACACCCCCACCCCCCACACACACCATCTAGTGTGTCTCAGTATGTGTGAGCATGTTTGCTGATGCTGCAGATGTGTCAGAGTCACCTTCAGCTGAACAGGTTAGCTTGTTTTATATCCTTGTCCGTGTCTCTCACCTGGCTGTATAATGAGGAGTAGTGCATGCTGGGTCATGTAGCGCATCTTACCGAAGTGTTCTGACACTGAATGCAGGAGGAGTTGAAGCGGACAGCGGGGATGCGCTGGACCTTTCCCTGGATGTTGAACACGCACTCATAGTTTTTCTGGCCAGACTGAGGCTGGGGGAGGTTACGAGCTCTCAGCGTGATTGGACGAACCAGGCCGGCTGGGACAAGGATGTCAGAGGTGGGGAGGATCTGAGGACAGCCCTGCAGAGAGAGAGGGAGAAAGACGGAGGTGGGTTAGTACACAGTCATCTATCATTTGTGATAGGTGCATGGAAACCAGCCTAGTGTATGATGTATGTCATTAGAGAGAACTGTTTTTATTTTAATCACCACAAACTTACTATTGATCAGTAAATATGTGTCACTATATTTAGGTACAATTAAATTTTGCATGGCTCACTTTTAAATATAAACTATTCTAATTCATCCCAAAGGTGTTCTATCAGGTTGAGGTCAGGATTCTGTGCAGGCCAGTCAAGTTCTTCCACACCAAACTGGCTCATCCATGTCTTTATGGAGCTGC
>JAVDPK010001816.1:72261-104001 GCA_034780415.1 Cichlasoma orientale | reverse complement strand
CCACACTTTACACTTTACACAGTCCAGACTCTAGTGGCGGCATGCTTTACACCACTGCAACCGACACTTTGCATTGTACTTGGTGATGTAAGGCTTGGGTGCAGCTGCTCGGTTATGGGAACCCATTCCATGAAGCTCTTTACACACTGTTCTTGAGCTAATCTGAAGGCCACATGAAATTTGGAGGTCTGTAGTGATTGACTGCAGAAAATTGATGACTTCTGTTTGCTAGGTGCTTTAGCATGGCTGACCCTGCTCTGTGATTTTTACGTAGCTTCCCACTTCACGGCTGAGTTGATGTCGTTCCCAATCGCTTCCGCTTTGTTATAATCCCACTAACAGCTGACTGTGGAATATTTAGTAGTGAGGAAATTTCAGGACCGGACTTGTTGCGCAGGTATCATCCTATCAAGGTACCACGCTGGAATTCACTGAGCTCCTGAGAGCGACAAATATTCTAAATTATCTAAATTTTCCACATTTTTTCCACATTCTTTTTAAACAAATGTTAAAACTTTTCTGTTCGAGTCCCGGCTTGTTCGAGTCCCGGCTTGTCGCCAATTTGCCCCGTGTCTTCCCCATATCTTTCCCCCGTTTCCTGTCTGAATACTGTCGATAAAAGCCGCTGCAGCCAAAAAAAAAAAAAAAAAATAGAACTTTCCCCAAGTATCAAAATCTTCCAAAACTATCAAGATTGTTGCCCCAGATTTCTAAAAATATATCCACTTTAAGAAAAGTATTGCAAATGTTCTTAAAGTATGTTCACTATTCAAAATGCCCATTTCCCCAAGCTTAGTTTCCAAAAATGTTAAAAATGTCTTTTTGTTAAAAATCTCCAGAATATTATGCTTGCAAATATTGCCAGACATGACAGGCTTTAAAAAAAAAAAAAAAAAAAAAAATCTCCAGAATATCCTCACTTATCCAAAAATGTGTCCATTCTAAAATGTCTTTGCTTCAAAAAACAGATGTGAGTTGTCTGCGAATGGCTTCCTCACCTGTCACAACTCCACACTTTTTAGATAAATTTTCCCTAACTTTCCTCACTTTTCTTTACTCTTCCCAATGCCCAAATTTTCCAGAAAAATCCTTACTTTTCACAAAATAGCAACACTTTCTGAAAACGTGTCCTGTTTTCAAAAATGTTTTCACAAAATGTCCTCACTTTTCACAAAATAACCTTTCCAAAAATGCCCCAACTTTTGAAAAATTTTATTTTTTTGTTCAAAATATTCTAAAGAAAGAAATCCAAATTTTTCCCAAGATGTTTCTACTTTCAAAAAAATGTCCTAATTTTTCTTTAATTGCCACTTTCGGAAAAGTTCTAGTTTTTCTGCAGATATCTCCAATTGCCACAAAAGTCCCCGTATTCCAAAAATGTCTATATTTCTTTCAATTTCTTGCAATTGTCTTGAAATTTGGCCTCACAAACAGAAATATATCCTCTTCCATTTCACTGTGCATTGTACTGTGTATAACTGTCTCACACACACACACAGACACACACACTCAGCTGACAGGACAGATAGCTTATCACAGACTGTCATCACTGAGTGGGGACAGAGACACTGTATGAGTGTGTTTGTGTGTGAGGTTAGTAATGGACAGCTGGCGACAGAGCCAAACTTCCTGCGGCTGCTTGATACACACCCACACCCACACCCACACACAACCTCACTGAGTCTCTCAGTGGGGTGAAAGCTTTATTAACGACCGTCACTACGGTAATTAATTGCCTTGTGAATGACAGGAAGACCATTAGCTCCACAGGAAGTGGACCAAAGCGCAGCAGTCGCTAGCAGCTACCGTGGAGGCTCTGTGTGTGTGTGTGTGTGTGTGTGTGTTTGGGATAAAGGCCAAGTATGGCTGTGAGTCTCTCAGCAAACACTCGACATTTAACCAAGCACATCAACCATCGGCTACATTAGAACACCCAAACGTGCAGAAGAGCTCAGACACCTCACCCATCGTCACACTGACACATGAAACAAACAAAGCGTGATGTTTCCCTCGTGTCTTCCACACAAATGTGACTATTGAATCCATTCCTCTGCCTTGATTTGTAAGTTTGGAATTAAAATTCCCTAATGAGGAAACAGCTGCAAAATCAGAAAGAAAATAAAATCTGAGACCTCTACTGTGAACAACCTGTCCTTCTGATACAACCCACAACATCTTTAGCAACAGCAGTAAGGCTGGTATTGTTTTCACCTTATGAGTGCTTGTGTGTTTCATCATGGTGAAATGTGGCCCTGGAGGCTACTACTGTACCACAAACTACCACCAAGGCTGTAGTGCTTTGCCAGATGTTTGTATGTCTGTATACAGATTTTTCAGTCATAAAACTTTAAAAGTGTGTAGCTGAGATCAAAATGAAGGCTCACATTATAGACGTGCAGTCCGGCTTATGAGTACTGAGCACAAGGTCCCAGAAATGAATATAATGTTTTCACAGCCCCCTACATCAGGTATTTATTGGGTGTATAAACATTTTCCCCCCAATGATGGTGTTGCTGTTATCCTGTTGAAAAATGGCTTTCTGTTTACTTTAGAACAGTAGTTGTCAAACTGTGGGGTGGAGCCACTGCTGGGGGTGGAGCATGACACAACCAGGTGAAAAGTATGAAAAGTATGAAGTGAAGCCAAGCTGAATAAGTTTGAAAGGTACTTACCAATATTACCTGGTCTTTTTTGCTACAATTCTTCATAGTTACATTCATAAACTGTTACAGCAGTCTTAAACATGTCTTTCGAATCTATAAACTAATGCTCTATATTGTTTTTTTGTAATGAAACATAATCATTGTGGTTATTAATGCTGACATATATTTTTGAATGTTTAGAAATCTTCATTTTCATGGGAAAATGGCCAAATGCCATCTTGAAAAGCAAATGCTGACGCAGTCAGGGAGGATTTACACCTACGTGTCTCAGGCCTCCGGCAGGGCAGTCCTCTTCTATTTGTATTGCCTCGGCTACAGTCTGGGGCACGAGAGGAGCTGAAGTCAGCAGCTCCAACTGATATGACCCGAGAGCACGACGGTTGTTGATTGAACTAATGTCCACTTCACAATATTTTGGAGAATTTTGCTGCTTTCTTTTTTCTCTGGACTGAGGATCAACAAGCGAGTCCGGTTTCACACATTCGAACCCCGTTTTATTCTCCTGTTAAAATGTTTGTGCAGTGGGTGGAGTTAAGCTCAGAGTTTTGAGGGTGAAAGAAAAACTACTTCAATTTGAAACAGGAAACAGGAAACTAATGAATGTTAGAGTCTTTTGACCCATCCAAGCACCCCGACCTCCTGCAAACGCTGACTTTTTGCTCGACTGCCACATCACCCGATTTCCTGCTTTGTGCAGAGAATCATATGATCGCATCAGTGGAAGTAACTCATCATCGAGGTGTAATATCCTTCATTCATTCTTGTGCATGTTTCAGAAAATTCCATTTAGGTTTTTGTTACCACTTGTGACAACTCCAGAAACCAGCTCCTTGTTTCCTGCACAGCTTCGCCTTATCCCTACTCTTTTAGTGTCGCAGTTATCACACAAAGACTCTCTTATTCTGTATTGAGTCTACAAAGGCAGCTCTTTTATTGCACTGAAGTTTGATTTGTAAGCTTGCTTGCTACATAAACACTGAGCTTATCATTAGCAGAGTCTGAAAACCAGAAATGATTGGCTTTTTTGGCCTAGTGTTTTCAGCTATCATCATCATCAACATATCATCAGCTTTTAAATTATGTTAGCAAACTGTTGTTTCACTTATGTTCTGCAAACACACAATGATCATTAGCAAAATGATTATTGGGTGTTTTAGTGGCTTTTAGAGCTTTTACTCTGAGAACAGCTGCCTGCCGCAGTTATGAAAACAGTGAGAGTCAAACAAAACACTAAAATTGTGGAGGGAGACACAAAATGTGACCTGAGACTGAATATAAGCTCAGTGAAGTCAAAATAAGCTACAGAAAAAGATGATGGTTCTCTGTAGGTTCATCATTGATACACCTGAGCAATGTGATAGCACACACTGTTATAATTAAAATACTGACTCGAAGCACTTTAAGAAGAGACAGGTATGAAGTCCCTTATTCCCCTGCCTTCCACACTCTTTGTCTGGGTACTGCAGAGATGAGCCAGAACACATTACCCAACGGTGCTGCATACAAGATCCAAAGACTGCATATGAAAGACGTAACGATGTGATGTCACCCCCTGGTTTTAGACTAGCATTGCTGCTGCTGCCATGTTGGCTTTGCTCAGCAAGAACTGACCACATTTGGATGAGAAAATAAAAAAAACATAAAACAGACAAAAACACAGTCGAGAGGTCCAGTTCAGTGACGTGGATTAGCAGTGAGGCCTAGCAGACGGTCACTGGCTGCAGTTCCCTGTGCTGTTCACCTGGAATTCAAAGCAGGCTGCTGCTTGGCAAGAACTCAAATGCCAGATACAGCCAGATTAGACATTAGCCTGTTTTTAACCTGCTAACTGTCTATTACAAAGTCTGTGCAATGCTAGATTGTGATAATTTGCAAATAGAGCAGCCATGGGCTTGTATTTCAGGGTGGATACAGAGGCACATGCACTTGTTCCCCTCAATAAAAAATAGAGCAGGGAACTTAGATGAGAAAACTGGCAATATACCGAATTGTCCTCATAGTTTTTCCTTACATAAACAAAGAGACTTCCATAAAGACAATTCCATGCATGCAGAAAAGGTGCAAAATTCACCAGAATTTAAGGATGTTCACATTTTTTAATGTTCGTCTGCTGCCTCCTGTTTCCAATAGTGTAAATGAGTCTGTTTTAATTTTGTAACAAATTACTTGTTAACCAGAACTAAAGCCTCTGTCGTGCACGTGCAGCTCTCCGAATTATTGACTTGCATTCTACAAAATATGAAATCTGAAGTTTATAAAGGCCGCTGCTGTTTTATAACTGAGAAAATAATCTCGGTATTTGTTCTTGTGTTATTTTTGAGTTTTAGTTATTCTGTTTCTAGTGTCCCGAGTGTTTCCCTGTCTTCGCCTCCATCTTGTTTGAGTGGCTCGTCTTACCTGTTTCCACTTCCTGTCTTATTAAGGTAGTTTCTCTTTCCTGTGTGTCGGCTGTTCCTTAACATCCAGTCTTTGTCGTCCTACTGATTCTCTGATCATTTTCTCCTGCCTTATCTTCTCATGTCTGAGATTCCTCCTTTGTGATTGTCTGCCCCGCTTTAATTATCTCTAGTTTCTTGCTCACCTGTGTCTCACTATCTAATCAGTCCTTTTCCATTTTCCCTCCCACATGGCTCCTCGTGTTTCATTGCTGGTTCCCAGTATTGTTTTTCTCCGGTGGACTTTGTGTTTTCTTTCTTTCTTGCACTCTACTCCTCTCTTCACCATCCACAGAACAATCTGCATGCATCTTGTGAACATTAACCCTACAGCACAGAGCTCTATAATTTATATTTTAGTAGGTTCACCATAAAATCTTCCCCTTTTTCTCCCCAGAGAAATCTGTGTATTTTTTTTAATGGCCAAAGGGTGTTTTTCATTTAAAGCTGATAACGATGGTGCTGCTCTATTTACATGAGACGTTATTCAGCCTTTAACAGAGGAACAAAGTAAAATCAAGAAGAAACAGCAACTGGATGCAAAAATTATTTACTTACAGCCTGAAATATTCAATTGTTAATTAAAAGTCATATTAAAAAAAGTAGGAAGCGAGTTCTGTGAAAAACAGATAATAATTGTCAGGTTAATTAAAAAAATAATTCTGCTTTCTCAGCTGTGCACTTTATTTTTTCTCCTCTTTCTGCTGACAGTTTTTTCTCTCAGCGGCAGATGAACAGACCATCGGAGCTGCTTCTCTTCATCCTTTTCCTTCTTTAACTCTCCCTCTCTCGCTCCCTCTTCCTCTCCTGCAGATGAAAAAGAGACCTTTACTCTGCGAGACACTTTAACCTGCTTGAATAAAGGTTAAATAAAGAATAATGACATTTCAGCCACCTCCTTCTCCTTTTTCCTCTGTTGCTCTTTTCCCCTCACGCCTCCTTCATCTCCCCCCTCTCGCTCTCTCTCCTTAGTCTGCCTAATTGCCTGGTAATTAACATTAATTGCTAGGATTGGACGTTTTCATGTCAATTAAGTAGCTATTCATCTTCTATTAACCAATTAGCCAATCAGAGGTTGTTTCTGTCACCCAGCAATGACACCGAGCACCAATCACGTCAACGAGACGCCCAAACAACTCGATCCCGGCTCACTATCCTCTCCGCTAACGAGATAACAAGCAGACTGAGAGCAGCTCAGCTCGTTAGAGACACAAGTGATCTGTTACTCAGTGGCAGGTGGAAACTGACTGCTGGATCCGCGTTACACAGCAGCCAAACTCCTTTGTCTGCTGAAACAGCTCCACTCTTTACCTTCCTCTGTATTTATTTAGTGCTTACTTGTGTGTAGCTAAACACAATCACACCTTCTGATGCCAGACCTGTGATGGGCCTTTTATGGCGACATATTAGGCTCACTTCCAGCTCCAGATTTTTATTCTAGGACACCGTAGTAGCTTTGTATGATCTGCAGTTCAAAAACAATCTTTTTTTTTCTTCTCCCGGCCCATAAAACAGTCCATTACTCCTCTGTCTAAAACAAGCCATCCATCCTCTGCCACTTATCTGGATCCATTCTTGGTGGCAGCAGTCTAAGCAGAGCTTAGAGCTTCAGAGCTTCTCCAGCTCTTCAAAGTGTACATGGTGCTGGTGCCGGTGCCGGTGCCAAGTTCTCGAACTGTTCAGTGTGTTTCCACCACAAACTCATTCGGTTCTTGGCCAACAAATTGGTTCTGTTCCAGCACCATAAACTAGCTGGTCTGGCACCATCTCAGTGGAAATGCGGTATTAGGTGTTCTTAAGAAAGCTGAGAGATGTAATCTTCCCAGCATGTTCTGAGTCTGTCCTCCTCCTAGTTTGACATGCATTAAGCACCTTACCTTTGAGATGTCCAGGTGACATCACATGCTTAAACCACCTTTATCAAAAGATAAAGAAACAAGACAAAAACCAGATTGTTCCTTGTGTATCCAAGGTTTGACCAATGGATAGACTGTTCTCTCTAGAAATATATGGAATGAACCTTCCTAGGGAGGCTGGGTAGTATGACCCCCCTTAAGTTGGAATATATCCTCCAGACCCCTTTCTTAAAAAGGGGACCAACACCACAGTCTGCTTGGCTTCTTTTAACATCTAGTGATCTCATAAAAAACCAGTGGTCTTTCATATATTCACATTTTCACCTTTTCTGTGTCAAAACTATTCTTAACCACCACAGCGTCTCCCTAAAGCAAATCCCTGCTTTGTACCCATTATACTAACGAGGTCCTCATTAGTATAATGTACAAAATGACCATCCCGTTATATTCACCAAGACCTGAAACTAGAGACCATAAAGACATTGGGTAATGCTCACTGAGGTCATAGATCAAATAAGCAAAGACTTTGCTCCAACAGCCTTCTATACAAACTTTTTTAAAACCCGACCGAGCATTGATAAAGAACGCAAGTTTAAAACACCAGATTTTTTTCTGCTGCATTACAAAGGCAAAAAATCTCTAGCATCATTCACTGACATAATTTTTGTTTGAGTTGCTTTAGCTAGTGTTTGAAAGTTTGTGTTTTATTCAGGGGCTTTTTTTTGGACAGAATGAAAACTTATTTTGAAAAAAAATGCTGACAAAACAAGAAGATACAGAAAACATGCCGTATAAATGTTGAAGTGCTTCCTAATGATGCCAGCGTGTTTTGTTAAATTTTCCACATACTTTACATGCCTGAAAGACATGAGCACTTAGATGAGAAAATGGGGAAACATCCTACCTTAAATAACATTCGAGTTTAGGTCGTCTGACTGAAAACACCTCTCAGCAGCTGACTCTTAAATCCCATCAGTCACAGAGTCCTTGAATGCATCAGCAAGGACAGATTTAAACATGGTGTGTGGTTTTGTGTGTGTGTGTGTGTGTGTGTGTGTGTGTGTGTTTCCATCCTTCACTGTTGACCTGAAGCTTTACTGTTGTTTACTGAACCATGTAATGACAGAGGGAGCAGCTCTGACCTCCATCACTGCTCCATCCTGCAGACGACTGCCTAAAAACTGGTTGATTTAAACAAACTCTCAGCTAACAGATATGTGTAAATAACTTGTTTAACTAACAAAAATTAACAAACAATTGAATACTAATGCCTACCAGAGAAATACATTTATTATGATTTGTAGATGCCTTGGTGTGAGAAAATGTCTTTTTTTTTTTTTTTAATTGTAGGATTTTTAGATTTTCTTACCTGCTGCATATTCATAAATATATTTAAGAGGAAAGCTGAAATCAAATCAAAAATTAATATGTAATAATTTCAGCTTTCCTCTTAAATATATTTATGAACATGCTTCAAAAATAATTACGTATTTATACCTTACTAATGCTTCATAGTGTGTAGTTATTATAAAGTGTTACCACAATAATAACAGCAAGCTCACTTTAATAAAATAGATGCAAAATCCACAGGCGGGGTGTCGTTTGTTTAAGCCACGAAATTCAACAAAAATGCACACAAGCTCATGGAAGTTTGAGTGGAAACTCAAGGTTATGAAGCCATCATTCCTACAGCGGCACGTTTACATACTTTAGTCAACTATAACCGACCACATGATTGAATGTTAGAGTGACTTCATGAATCGATCATCTGTCCTTCAAGCCTGTCTGACCATCTCCATCAGAAGCTGCATGTTCCTTTCATCCCGCTGCTCTCCCTCGATGCACCTTCCTCTGATTCTCTTTTTTTTCCTTTGCAGCTCAAAAGACCAAAATAACCAAAATCTGAAAAGTTACTTATAAAAAAGAGGAGATAGAAAAAAGGACCAGGACTTTTCGCAGTTGTTCATGTGATAAATGATAAATTAGTACTAGATTCAATTAAGTTTTTTTGATTAGCTGAAACAGTAAAACACCTTTCATTTTTAGCTTATTTAGCTAATAATTAGCTTACTGAACAGCTTAAGATAAGATATCTTTGTCGTTGCACAAAACAATGAAATTTTGTTAATGTGTAGACTAAAGGAAAAGAAAGGACTGAAAGCACCAGTCAAATTCCTGGCAACGTCTTGAGGTGGATTATTTTCTTGCATGACACTAAATATAAACATTTATTGTGTTTTTCATGCTATTTAGTGATGATTTGATCTAACTATCTCTCTCACACCAACTACCTTCGACTGGTTACCAGTGAAATTAACCAATTTTCTATTTTCTTGCTTGGAGAGAAAAAAAGAGGCAGATCCTTGTTCCAGTGAACTCTGGCAACACTGCACCTCTGGCAAAATCTGTCAAAGAGCCAAGAATTAGAGCCGTCACAGACGACCAGCTCTGAAAGACAGGCTGGAAAACTATCAGAGAAAATGACTCCGAGAGAAAGAGTCTGACAGCAGAGAGCGAGAGTCCGTGACTCAGGCAAGATGCACTAATGTGGGTTTCGTGTGTTTCATGTTTCACGTCTGGCAGAGAAAAGGCTTCAGTGAGGATGACACTCTTCTCCTCATAGACAAAAGACAGTTGTTATAGGGGTGGTCAGTCTGAAACCACTACTTCAACTAAGATGGTGTTAGTTTTAAAGTTAATTAAGGTCATAAGATGGTTACAATTAATCAGTGCTGTTGTGCTGTTAATCACCTCACATCCACCAAGGCACTGGTGACCCACTGAGAGTTAGGCAGTGAAAATATCTTGCCAGCTACCTTTGTTTAGATCCAGTGACTTAAAACGTAGTGCGTGGGCCAACACGTTACTTCAAGACACTGAAGAGAAAACAGGAACCCTAGACTGAAGGTCCAAATGAAGCATAAGAGATCTCCTGTTTTTTTGATCCAATTATCTTGGTTGATTTTTAAGATTTGTCTGTTTGGCTCATCATGGAAGTTAATTTGAACTCCTGCTTTTGATCAACAAATCCTAAATTAACTTTGACAAGTGGTTCATGTGGCTGCTTTGGGACTTGTGGAAGATGGATGCCCTTCATGTTATGTTTTGGCCTCCATTCAGGCCCTGTGAGTTAAAGCCCAAATGGGTAGATCAAAGACAACATCGCATGGCCACAAACTCTAAACAGAGTTAGGCACAGACAATGAGCGGTTAGGGTTTGAGTTAACCATTAGGAGCACTATAAAGTAAAGGGAAAGAGCCGTCTGAAGCAGCAGAGGTTAGGTTTACAGGGAATTTATACTTCTGAATAAATTTGTAGGCGCTACATAAATTCAACACAGAAGTATCGATGAAGCTTTAGAGGTAGGGTTTGGGATAAATTCACTTCCACCCATTTGTAAAGATTTTTCACCTGTTTTGAAGTCTAATGGAAAAAGCAGTTAAAAGAAAAACTGTAATCAAAATGAATGAAGTTTTATTTGAAATGTAACTTCTAATTTTGCATGTGGCTCAAACCAAACCCAACTCTAACCCGAGACAAGAGGATGTTAACAGGTTAAATTTTCTCGATTGTACAGACGTGATTTTACAAAGAAATCTGCTAAATCAAATAGTGATCACTTCGATGAGTATGTGTATAGCCTATTGTGGTATAGGGTGTCAGTGTTTCCTGACCTCAAAAGCTTTTTTCCTCTTTTTGGAAAAGGGGTGGTGTCTTACAAATTGATATTTATTTTTGATGGATTATGAGACAATGGACTCATTACCTCCTACAGAGAAGCCATATTACCAGCAGAACCATATTTTGTATTTGTTCTAACTTACCCTTAGATATATGTTGTTTTGTAGATGCTAAAAGTGTCTTTTTACAGTTGTTTTATGTCTCTTTGTGTTCATGCCAGATTGTTTGTAGGGCTTTTCTTGTCTCATTGTATTTGATTTATCTTCTATTTATGGCTGCTTTCCATCTGTTTGTAGCCATTCAGAGGCAGGTTTTCATTTGTTTGGTATTGGTTTGCATCTTTTTGTACATTGTTAGAAATGATTCATTTCATTTTATTTCGTTTTCAACATGTAAAAGACTCAGATCCGACCTCCCCGAATCTCCTTGGGCCCCCAGATCTGGGCACAGTAGGCTTGTTCATTGGTCCTTATCTTTGTATTTAGCATAGATAATGGTCTTTAGAAACCTGGACCTTTTGACTGACACCTGGTCTAATAATAATAGTAATATTATGTCTACTTATGACCCCTTCTGCCTTATCTTTGTGTTCAAACACGTAACATGACAACTAGCTATGTGAAGCATTGTGGGGACACAAATATGTTCATTGACCTTCCTTCAGGGGACATTAAGTCCCCCATAAGGTAAATAATGTTTTAGTGTGAACACTTGGTTAACAGTCCAGTGAAGTGATGAAAGCAGGTCTGCGTGCGTGCATTACCTCCATGTTGCTGACTCGTCCCTCCTGAAAGGAGCAGTCCTGCAGGTTATTGGTGCAGATGTGACGATATTTACACCAATGACATGGAAACTCACTGCTGACGCAGGAAGTGCACCTGAGAGGGCGAGAGAGATGTTCTGAGTGGTCGAGCACAAACAGCAAGAATTTATGAGTTAATTACCTTATCGGACAGATGAGCTAATTATGTCAGTGGGGTGTCAGGCTTACGAGTTGAGCACGGAGCAGTTGTAGTAGATGAGGCTGGTGGTGATGAACTGGTGTCCAGTCTCTCTAGAGCGAAGGCTGAGCTGCACCACTCGCTTCTCTTCTGAAATGAACAGTATAACATCCTTCTTAATATTTAGCTGACATCAATATAATGATGCATTACACTGAAGCTGACATGATTAACAAAACATTAGAATCATACAGTAGAAAAGCAAAACAAAGAGACAAAAGAAAGAATAGCAGAATAAGTGTGTGTGTATACTTGTTTTAGTGCTGTTTGGGGACTTGTAGTAGCGCATCACACTTGATGGGTCCCCGAAAGGCAAACCACTGAATTTTTAGAGTGAGCACTTGTTCTAAAGTTAGGATCATGTTGGATTAAGGTAAAATTAAGAGACGAGTAAGGCTAGGTTAAGGTTAGGGTCAAGTTAAAGGTCAAGTCTCCAGAACATGACTGGACAGAAAGGAAATGTGATGTCCCCTGAATTAATTGATACGTGTGTGCGTGTGTATGTTTCTTACCATAGGAATGTGTCTGTGTGGGAAGCTCTCTCAGTGATGGTGACATACACATCACCTGACCTTTGGGTAGCACCTCTCCGGGAGCTTCGCTCAGGTCTTCAAATACACAGGAAACACCACCAGACAGCGCAGGGACGTTCTGCACCTGAATGGTTAACTAGACACAAACAAAGACTCAGTCACTAAAAACAAAGTAATTATTTAAACTGCAGAGGGGTTTCTATCCACAGCTGTTGTGTGAACAACAGTTCAAACAGCTGGAGTACAGAAAAAAACCACTGAAGGAAAACTTGCAAATAAAATCAGCAGATTTCTAATGAGAATTCTGACTGAGAGCATTTTATGTAATTAAGAAAGTAATGGTGCGTACCTGCATTGCCGGGGAGGTGACTGACATGCTGCTCGGGGTAACGGAGATGTTGACACACTGGTCCAGTCGGGTGTTAAAGTGCTGAGGCTCTTCCCACTTGTCACATGCTTCCTGTCTGGAACACCTGGGGGGAGTGAAAGGTCACCAAGGGGTTAACATCTAGTAAACAAACACCTGTTTACACACATTTTATTAACAATGTATTTATATATTTAGCCATTTATTCCATTTTTGTAAAAAAAATTAAATAAAATAAAATAACTATTCTTTATTTTTTTAAAGTATATGTTATTGAATTTGCTAATTAATTCATTTATTACCTCAATTTAGTTTACATGCTCTATTTTTCTAGTTAATTGTCATGTTTAACTTATAAAAAAACATCCTTCTGGCCCACAATATTTGTCAAACTTAAAGAGAAAGAGGGAAAATATTCTTGATTCCATCTTTTTTTGTGACTTTTTTTTTTCTGTTGAATGGCTCTAATTAAAATAAGAGTGAGGAGTAAGTGATGCTGGTATCATTGAAGTGCAGGTGGAGTTGGAGCAGGAAACAGTCGGAGGTGGAGCTTCATGTCTGCAGAGAGCAGCAGCTCCAACATATGTAGATCCACGCAGCATAGATAGCAGCCTGCAGTAATGATCTGTTTACTTCTAATTAACAACAGATGGACAGAATGAGCGAGGGAGCGAGAGGAGATGAAAAGCAGAGAGGACCACAAAGACTGTACATTTACAGTTAATATCATCCTTTTGATGAACTGAATAAGTCACAGTTTGCTTTTCTGCTGTTTTTTATTTTTTATTTTTAAAGCACACTGCGAACTGGCCCTTTCACCAGACATCACTCTTTAAAGTAGTGTACCATGCCTTGGAGGCAAAACTCAGGGTAAAAAAAGGTTCAAAAGGACACTGCCCATCATGCCTGCTGGTTAAACTTACTCAGATATTTTTCATCCACTTAGATCTTCTCTTGTCTGAACAGTCAGAGATTTTAGAAAGAAACTTGAAACTATAAAAGTGAGGGCGACGTGTCTTCATGTCACACTGAGAGATGGGTTTACGCACAAAGATGTCCCGCTGCAACATATCTGGAAGCTTCAGCATAAAAACAAGATTCTTTTTGTTCTATTTAGTTCAATGCCAGTCAGGGGCTTTTACTTTGAAGGGGCAGCTAATTGATGGTAATCCAAAGAGTAACTTCCTCCACCTGCCTGGATGCTGAACATCAAACACTCTGATGAGAGAGAGTGTGTGAACCATTTATAGAAGCATTAATGACACCTCATGGGAGCACACACACACGCACGCACACACACACACGCACGCACGCACGCACGCACACACACACACACACGCACGCACGCGCACACACACATACAGACACACACTCTTTGTTCAGTACTTATATGTTTCTAAAACATTCCTTTTTCTTGTCCCGTGTTTATAATACAAAGAGTGATTACAAGCTTTAAAATGCATTCTTAAGTTTTAGAGAAGAAGCGATTACAGAAATGCATGTATTGATAAGGCATTTGGTTGAAATTGATTGATACCCTTCTTGGTAACTAATTAGTACATTCAGTGTTTTTTTAAAGCAACAATAGTGAAAAGAGTGCCAAACTTTTGCAGACTTTGGCATCACAAAAGAAAAAAAATTGTTGCTTTCAATTTTAAATGCAAAATGACATTTTTGGACTGAAACAAAGGCAACAAATTATGTAAAACAATCATTAATTATAATCATTAATAGTGTTTTCTTTTTCTTGCAATAATAAAATAATTAAGATGTCTAGAGAGTTAAACTTTTCTTTGTATGCCCTCATCAGCCACATTAAAACCACCTGCCTATTACTGTGTTGGTCCGTTCAAGCTGTTAAAAAGGGTCCCCATCCATCAAGACATGAACTCTACAGAATGTCTGAATGTGTCTCTCTTGGTATCAGGAACTAAGATCTTAGATCCTTTAAGTCCTGGAAGTTGCAAGACAGAACCTCCATGGATAATTTTTCCCAGAAGATCTCACAGACACTCTGGGTAATTTGGCCAAGCCAACACCTTGAACCCTGTCATGTTCCTCAGATCATTACTGAGCAATGTTTGCACTGTGGCAGTGTGCATTATCTTACTCAGAAAGTGTACTTCCATCAGGGAATATGGCTGCTGACAATTAGGCAGGTCATACCAAAACAGTATAAAAGCCACATATTAACTAACTAGTGCTAAACAAAAGACTAAAAAAATTACTTGAACTTCATTCACCAAAAATGAAGCACAAACATCTTGGATTGTCTGTCCCACACAGCAAGCCATCTTTGACAATCTATTAAAAGGGATTCAACACACACAGCCTATTGGCTGCAGCGGCCTGTGTTGGGACGACTGTCAATCAACGCAACCACATCCGTAACTCAATTATCCAGGAGGATAAGTTATTTATATATTTAAAGGAAATTCACCAGAGTTGTTATAAGGAGAAACTATCCACAAAAGCGCACTTAATGTTGTTCCAGGCTGTAAATGTTAATAATGTAATGTTAATAACTTGGAGTGGGAATCTATAGTGACTGAATCCCTTCTGGAGCCAGCTTCTAGACGACAGTAGAGGAACTGCAGTTTTTGTCACTTCTTCATTGGGTTAATCTTTTCAACTCTGGATGTTGCCTTTAGGCAGTAGGCAGGGGTCTTGCAGCTATGCAACTCCACATGCAGCAAGCTCTGAAGCATTGTATGTTCTGGCACCTTTCATCAGACCAGGGATTAAATTGTACTGCAATAGGGTAATGAGCTTTGAGCAACCATGACCCTGTCACCGGTTCACTGGTTCTCCTTCCTTGGATCATTTTGTAGGTACTAACTACTGCACCCCACAGACCTGCTGTGTTAAACATACGCTGAAGCCCCGCCATCTAATGGTCACAATTTAGCCCTTGGCAAAGTAGCTCTGATTCTCATGTAGCCATTTTTTCTGCCTCCAACACAGCGACTTCAAGAACAGATTCTGTTCACTTCCTGCATAATTTAAGTCACACTCTTTCATGCAGGTGCTTGTAAGGAGACAATGAGTGTTATTCACTTCTCTCAATGCTTTTAACTGTTGTGGCTGACCAGAGCATAGCCTATTATTTTAGTGCATTTTAAAAAGAGAAATGAAGCTGTTTTTCTTTGCAGAAGAAGAGCAGTTGCTGTCAGCTCTGAACCAGAATGATGGGAACAAAGTGAAGTTTCTTACTTGTTAAAAAGGACACACCATCCACAGTGAGGGTCTCCTGATCCCAGACAGTCTGAGCAGCTGCTGTACTGCTCACAACTCTCCACTGGCAGTCTGCTCACCTGGAACACAAACATTCACACAAAAAATGTGACCGAGTCCTCCGGCTTTGACTGAGCACGTAAAGATTTAAAAATACCAAAAACAGAAACATAGGCAGCTACCCGAGTAACGTGACTGCAAAGGAAGATGAGAGTTGGTTTGAGTTGGCACATGACTCATTATCAGAAAATGTTCCTGAACCTTCAGCTGATTGTTTGCTCCATCCATCCATTTATACAATTCAGGGTTGGGGGGGGGGGGGGTGGCATATCCTAGCTGCCATAGGGGCGAGAGGCAGGGTATGCCCTGGACAAGTTGCTAGTCTGTCACAGAGCTAACACAGAGAGACCAGCAACCATTCACACCTATGGGCAATTTTAGAATCACCAATTATTCTAACCCTATTAAGTGCATGTCTTTGGACTGTGGGAGAAGCCGGAGTATCCAGTGAGAACCCACGTAGACACGGGGAGAACATGCAAATGGCACACAGAAAGGCCCAGGCATGGGGGTGGATTCGAACCCAGGACCTTCTTGCTGTGGGGGAGCAGTGCAAACCACCACGCCTGAGTGTTTAATACTGAAGTATATGTGTTAAACAGATTAAATATTGATTTACATGGTTGTATGACCACAGCACAAGACGTTACTGAAATTGTTCCCACATCACACATTTGTGTGTGTGTCTGTGTGTGTGTGAGAGAGAGTATTATCTCGTTGTGGTTTAGTGGGTTTCTGCTAATATTAACAGCTTGAGGCCAGAGTGTGCAGCACTCTTTTGTCTTTGTGAACTCTGTGTGTGTATGTGTGTGTCTGTGGTTGTTTGTCTCTTGAGAGGACCACAGTTCCTATGAGGACTTTTGTGGAAAACTGGGACACGGACATTTGAAGCATGGAGATTTTCAGAAATATTTTTTTTTTTTGGAAAGAAGACATTCTTTTGAAGCATTTTTTGTCAATGGGGCACTTTTTTTGTAAATCTGGGGAAATTGGTGGCATTTCTTTAAAAAAAAAAGAAGGAACCTTTTTTGAAAATGGGGCTGTTAGGATGTAAATTTGGGACATCTTAAGACAATAAGGACATTTTTAGAGTCTCAGGACATTTTTGCAAAGCAGGAACATTTTATTTTGAATGAGACAATTTTCTAACACTTTACAGAAATTTGGAAAATGGAAACAATACAACAAAAAGTGAAGACAATTTCTTTCAAAGTGGAGGCCCCCTTTTAAAAATTTGGGGTCATCTTTTCATTTCTTACTTTAAATGTCTAGTGAGGGACAATGACGCCACTTAGCTGTGTTTAGAAGTCCTATATTTCAGATGAGATTTCTGTTAAGTGGGGACATATCTGAGGGTGGGGTTTTTGTTTGTGTGTGATTATGGTTTTAAAATGTCTAATAATTTGATGTCTTATGTGATTTAGTCTCAAACAGTTTTATTTTCTATATTTAAATTGTTTAGCTGTTTGTCAGTGAAAAAAAAAAACAACTAGGCTACAATTTCTTTCCTAAAAAAAGTCATTCCTCCAAAACACTGGGTTAGGGTGGGGTCACCAGCACTGATGCCTCAGATCTCTTAATGCCTTTGAGGGTTAACCACATAATCCAGCTAGAGATTACACTTGCCACCTCAGATTAACATGGAAAACAATGTATGAACTCTTTAAGACAGAGACGGTCAGTTAGCGTCCTCACAAAGACGTAAATACAAGCATGAGTGTGTCGTATCTTTTACCCAGAAGCCATTGCAGCAGGGAGACAGTAAACACAGTGATAACTCTGTGGGTCTCATTCAGACGTTCACACATGAATACATTCATTGTCTCGCACAGACGGTCCTGTCTCCTCTCTGACCCCATTATCAGGTTCCTCTTAAAGAGACGCTGCTGTTTCGGTCGGACTTCATCTAAAACCTGCTGACTCTGTGGTTCCCATTCTCATAGTCTCTACCGTTCACATTGTTTATTCACTGATATATGGAGTTCAAATCATGCTGACTCAAATGAAATCTAACTGATGAGAAGAAACTCCTGGAACACTTCACCCAATCTCCATTTTTTTCTGATTATAATCAGCATATTAACTTATAACAAACTGGTTATACGCTATAATGCAATGGTAAAGTTGGTAAATGGTAAAGTAAACTAGATGTGAGTCACAAGACATTCAATTCCCAACAGGTCAGCCAAAGTGAAATCCATTTAAGCTTTCAGTGGTAAAGGGTTCTTTGTTCTCTTTGTCCATTGAAAAACCCAACACTAAACCTCTATTTAAAACTGGTGATTTAAATGTTAAGTTACATTTAAATTCCATTCTTACTAATATCATTCTTACTCGTACAGAGTAAGAATGGAATTAGGGAAAAAGGCTTTTAAATTTGCTGCTCCTTTTTCCTGGAACAATCTACAAAAGGAGCTGAAATTGTCACAACTGGTTACGATGGGAGAGTTTATGTCCATTTTGAGGGAACGTGAAAATAGGTCTTGTGGTAAATGTGACTGTTTTTAAACTGCTTTAATTTGCATGTATGTGTTTATCTTGTTAAAATTGTGATATGTTTTATCTGCTGTAACTTTTGCTGCCCTCTTGGCCAGGTCTCTCTTGGAAAAGAGATTTTTAATCTCAGTGAGTGTTTTTTACCTGGTTAAATAAAGGATACATACATACAAGTATGTCTCCAAGACTAACAGTCACAAGTCACTCTGTATTTAACCTTCAAGTGTTTCCTCTTGAAGGTTCCTACTACGAATAAATCTACTTCTCTTTCTTTTCAGGGTTTTTTTTCTTAAATGAACAGGAATGGGCCCATTGGTGGGGATAATGGAACATTGTGTAGCGCACATTGTAGGGATTTATTATTATTATTTTAACTGGGATTTTTATAGTTCTTTGTTCTTTTATTAGTGGGAACTCAAAATACTTCTAAACTAAAAATCAAACTTTTTGGGGGGTTGAGTGTCTTACCCAAAAGCACTTCAACATGTAGACTATAGGAGCCAGATCACCACCCACATTGGGATTGGTAGATGACCAAAATAATGTTTTAAAGTGAACTAAGGCCCCGTTTACACGAGAACGTTTTCAGTGGAAACAGTGTCGTTTTACCGTTTCCGTAAAGTAATGTCTTCAGACAGAAACGTTTCAAAGACGATATCCATTTTCACGCCGTTCACGTGTAAATAGGAGGCCGAAATGAATCAAAAGTTTACCACTTTCATCTGTGATGAGTGGATGCATTTCAGAAATGCTTCATTCTGAAGGCAGTTTTCAAAAAAAATATCGTTTTCACTCCATTCTCGTGTAAACCGGAGGCCAAAATGCATCAAAATGACAGTTTCCACTGGAAATGTCATGTAAACGGGGCCTGAAAATATTCTCATGTAAACGGCGCCCTAAGGAAAAACACTCAAAAACTCAGAGTGTTTGTAAAACTGAAAAGTGCAAAGCAAACTGGAAATTGAGCAAAAGTTGCACCTTTGAAACATGTTGATTGAAGCTGTAAGGCACAACTTTTTCAAGTTGCACTGCCCCCCAGTGAGTTGCTGGCCAGTGTTTGCCAACAAGTCAGGATCTTCTACACAAGCTACAGGTAAACGGAGGAAGAGGAGCTAAAAGAGCGAAGGATTATTTTAAATCATGCAAAGCTACTCTAGCAAAGTTCAAGAATGAAAAAGCAGTGTTGGAAATGACCAGAATAGGTCCCCTTTAAGTAAACCTCATTTTCATGATATGATCAAAACAGGAAAAAACTCATAAAAAGGTTTCTCATGTCCATGGAAACATAAAGCCAGAACTTCCACTGGGAATATGCTGGTTTAACACAGCTGTGTATTATGGATAGAACATCTCATTGTTTTCCTCACTCACTGAAAAGCCCAAAACAAAACCTCTGCTGGAAATTTGATGATTTAACTGTTACAAGGATCTTTTATTCAGATACAAATTTCTTTAAAATAAAAAATCAATTCAGAAGTTCTTGTGGAAAGCTCATCTCTCTGTATCATGAAACATCAGGCGGGATGTATGCAGGACGGTTGCTGTGTGAATGCTAATAATACCAGCAATTCATCTTCCTCCAGATTTGTTTACTTGTATTTATGTTTATTTAATTCTCAGCACAGCGGCTAAACTGAATCGTGATTAGAACACGGAGCTGAAAACACTGCAGGATCTCAGTCAACACTATTTTTTCTTGCTAATGAAATGAAGATTGAAGTGTTTTTAGGTCGTGCAAGTGTCTGTTTGGGAATCCTGTCTCCTGTCTGTGAAGGCAGCAGCTGCTGCAGGTGTGGCACTGACAGAAACAATCAGTTTGATCATAAACTGGTCGAGTCTGTTGTATGGCAGCCAGCCTGCAGTTCTGATTGGCTGCTGAATGCTCATGTAAATGTGTGTTTATGTAACACTGCAGTGAAACAGTGTCAAGGCAGAGAACGAGCTGAGGACTGAGCTCTCTTTTTTTCACTGCGCCTGTGTCTCTGAATGCTAATCAAATACAACTCCACATCTGACCTCTCTGTACTCCAAGTGTTTACATTTAAGGACAATTCATGCAGAATTTTAAACTATTCTATCCACATATCAAGTCCTGAATAATCAGGTCCCATCATATCTTAAAGATCTTATAGTATCAAATTATCCCAACAGAGCACTTTGCTCTCACACTGCATGATTACTTGTGGTTCCAAGAGTTTCTAAATGTAGAATAGGAGGCAGAGTCTTCAGCTTTCAGGCCATCTCTACTTTTAAGATTAAGTTTCAAACTTTTCTTTTTGATAAATGTTATAGTTAGAGCTGGATCATGTGACCCTGAACCCTCCCTTAGTTAGGCTTGAATTATGCTTCTGCGTCGGGTCTTTGTGGGCCTAAGTACGTAACCCCGGAAATCCCCTCTGAACCCTGCGATGTAACCTGACGTGCACCTTTCGTGTACCTAATTACATGTTGGGTCAATGCAGCCCGCAAGGATTGTGATTACTGCGAAAGGTTAGGAGCGGTTTCCGATTATGTAAGTAGGTCCCACAAACCCGACACAGAAGTCTAGGCCTTACGCTGCTACAGGCTGAGGCTGCTGGGGAGATTCCCATGATGCACTTTCTCCTTTTCCCCCATATTTTTACTCGTCAGGTGTCTACTATATGTCACTAACTCCTGTCTTCTTTCTCCTGTACTTTGTGTTTTATCCTATTCCTCTATCCTCTCCTTTTCGCTCTTCTCTTTCCCCTCACCCCCGCTCTTCTCTTTCCCCTCACCCGCTACCCAGTCGCAGCAGATGGCTGCCCCTCCCTGAACCGGGTTCTGTTGGAGGTTTCTTCCTGCTCCTCATAGGGGACCATCAGTTTGTTGGAGTTCTCTCTCTAACATTGTAAGCCCTTTACCTTGCAATATAAAGTGTCTCGAGGAGATTGTTGTTGTAATTTGGCACTATATAAATAAAACCCTCCAACAAATTCCAGAGGGAAGCACTGCACCTTTTTACTCTACAACATTTACAGATCACATTTACAGTCTGTCTGTGTGGAGTTTGCATGTTTTCCCCACGTGGGTTATATCTGGGTACTCCCACTTCCTCCCACAGTCCAAAGACATGTATGTCAGGTTAACTGGTGATTCTATTGGCCACAGGTGTGAATTTGAGTGTGAATGGTTGTCTTTCACTCTTGATCCTGCGATAAACTGCCAATGCATCCAGGTTGAACCCTGCCTCTCACCCTATGACAGTGAATAAGCTCCAGCCCCATCCATCCAGGTGGATGGATGGATATTTGTTGGCCTGGATGCTTTGGAAATTAAGGAATAGACAATCAGTTTGCTGTTTGGCCCAATATCAGAAAATGAATCTTTATTTATTGAAAACTTCGTGCTAATTACATTTTCAACCCTTCTATCAACAATGATAAAAAAGAGAGGAACAGATGTACAGATGCTGAACTTATCAGAAATTTCTTTGGAATTCTTTTTTAACTGAAAATCTGCTGATTTAATTTTTTGTCATCATCTTCTGATTTTCTTAATCAAAATATATTAAATCAGAATCTCCTGAGAAAATTGCTCGTTAAGTCAAATGTTTGTTACCCTGTGCAGAATTTATTTTATCTATCAAAACCCTCAAAACATCCTCAGGAAATCTATAAATTTACCTCTTTAATAGAGAGGAAATTAAATTTCATAAGTATCATGTGATGTTATTCTAAGATAAAAAAAAAAAAATAGCAATAAGCCAAACCTCTCCTTAAAACCGGAACTAAATAACTTAATATTTGTATGAGTTCATCATGATGGAGAGGGAGTTAGTCCTACAGGAGCAGTGGAGACATTCACTGATGACCAGCTGTTTTCTGACATCACACCCCAAAACATTCAAAAATGAACACATTTATATATACTGTATATGTGTGTGTGTGTGTGTGTGTGTGTGTGTGTGTGTGTGTGTGTGTGTGTGTGTGTGTGTGTGTGTGTGTCCCCTCAGCTGCACAGGAACTAACAGTTGTTGAACTCAGCTCTGCTTCCTCTCAGTGGTACAATGAGAGTTTTAACATAGGACACACACACACACACCCCCTCAGAAATACAGTGTGTGTGTTGGCGCCAGCTGAGCAATATTCATATTCACAGCTTCCTGTCTGGAGATGTTAAAACAACACAATTCATATTTCTGTCTCTTGGAAACACACACACCTAGCACGCACGCACACGCACACACATGCACACGTACACACACATACGCACACACACGCACACACACCAAACCTCTTGTGTAAATAACTGCAGCTCCTCTGATAAACTGATGTGTGTATTTTGTGGGCCTATTTGCTCTATCGAAAACTCAAGACAAAACTTACATTTGAAATCCGCTGATTTTCTCCAGTACAGAACTTTTCCTTGTTTACGTTAACTATTGGAGGCCTTAATGCAGAACTTCCATTCCACTTTTTAAAAATTATTTAACCTTCATTTATACAGGTAGTCCCATTACGACTCAAGAGAGACCTGTATTGGGCTTTCTTCTGTGCAGGAATTTCTTTCCTGTAGCTAAAAAAAAATCTAAGTTTGGAGAGCTGAAATTTTATGCATTTTTAATACTGAGATGATTTTAGATTTTTCTCATTACTGGAAATTTAAGCCAAATTGTCTATTGGAAATCTGCTCATTACCGACTGGAAAACGTCTGTTGGAAATCTGCCGATTTAACACCCAGAAGGTTTTCTTCTGTACTGAATTTGTTTTCATTAGCTATTAGAAACCCAAGCTAAAACTGAAAATCTGTGGATTTAACCCTCAAAGGTGTATCTTCTGTTCAGGATTTTTGTTTTCTGTATCTGTATCTGTATCACTCTAAAAATCCTACTTCAAAAGTTCCTTTGGAAATCTAACCATTTAACACTAATGACTCTTTATTGTGCACAAAACTTTTCTTAGTTTTAATTAGCTATGAGAAACCTCGATGCAGAACTTTCATTATAAATCTGCTGATTTAACATTAAACAAAAGGACATTCTCTTTTTTTTTATCAAAAAAAAAACCTCATTCAGAAGTTCTTTTGGAAATCTGCTGATGAAACAATTTTAAGTTCCTTTGAATACAGATGTGCTTTTTCTCATAAAAAAATGAAGTCAGATCGCCCATTGAAAATCCACTTCCATTTTTTCTATACTGAGTACTTTACTCTGTTTCTTTGCTTTCACCAACAATGAGAAACCTTAATGCAGAACATCTATTGAAAATCTGCTGATTTAACCCGCATAAGTCTTTCATTTCTTTTCCTGTGGGCTATCTAGTAAATCTTTTATATACATAACTTTTACTCATCAAAAGAAACATAAGTAAAACTAATCATTGGAAATCTGCCCAGTTCTGCCCGGCAGAACCTCCACAACATCTGCTGATTTAACACTCATAAATCATTCTTCAGTACAGGATTTTATAAAAACTAACTCAAAAATTTCTTTGGACATCTTGGAAGCCAGAACTTTTGTTTTCATTTGCTATTAGTGATTAGAGCTATTACACAGCTTAATGCAGGTCTTCAAATCTGCTAATTAAATTCTTTTGAGTACAAACTTGTCTACAAAAATCTAACGCAAACCTTTTTCTTTGAAGGGTAAAAATATTTATCAATCTTTGTACAAACATTCAAGTGTGTAATGTTAATGGTGGCCCAAATATAATTATCTGGTTTGCCAGTGTTACAGAAACATGTGAGCTTCTCTCTGAAACTTGATCGCTGGTGTGTTTACCTGTCTGTCACTGAGCAGGTAGATGTACTGATGGTCGGGACTGAACACCATGTCTCTCAGGATTGGCTTCCCCTCCACCACAGTCACCGTCTCATACAGCAAAGCATTCTGGGCCGGCGGCGTGATCCCATCCACGCGGATCTGGAACGCACACAGAAGGATAACGTTAGCCTGACGCTATCATGAATCTGCTGGTTAGCGTAATGCTAAACCGACCAATAGAAATAAAAAGACTGTTAAACTGGAGACTCACACAGAAATATTTTTCTAACTTTTATTTTGAATTTTCAAGTGGTTCTTTTATCCAGCAAAGAAAATCGAGTCAAAGCCCCCATTAAAAATCTCCTCCATTAACACTCAGAAAGCTTTTTCTTATGCAGAAATTTCCTTTGTTTTCATTATCTAGTGAAAAACCCAGTATAGAGCCTCCATTTGAAATCTGCTAATTTAACTTTTAATTAGGTCTTCCATACACAGATGATTTTCTTTAGTTAAAAAAAGTCCAGCTTGTTTTTGAAAAACTGCCAATTTAACACCCACAAGTCTCTCCTATTGAAAATCCTGACAACGAACTTCCACTGGAAATGATTTAGCTTTCAAGTATTTTTTTTAATCCAGATACAATTTTCTTAACAAGAACAATCAAGTCAGAGCTTCCACTGAAAATCTGAGGTAACTCCTAATTGGACATTTCAAACAGAGACGCTCAGTCAAAACTTCAATTAAAAATCAGCCCATTTAATTACCAAGTTTTCATTATTTATTGGTAAATCTATAGCAAAGCATACATTATAAATCTGTAATTTTAACAGTCCCAATTATTTCCCACGTACAGTAATAATGTAGGTCAGAACCTCCAGTGTAATTGTGCCAAGTTAGCGTTTGAAAGTAGGTCTTCATACAAAAACAGCTCTCTTTAATCGAACAAAATTCAGGAGAAAACATCTTGCTCCTTGGCAAGAACAGTATAATATTCTCTTATACCATTGGAAAGCCTGTTTATTTCCCCTTTAAATGGAGCCACAATGCATTTGTGGGTTGAGCAGCAGAGTTGCGTAAGTAGATTGTGTTCATGAAAAACTTGCTAAATCTTCTCTGCCAATGCCAAACAGCCGTTTCTGCTATTGACTCTCATTTTGAGCTTCTGGTACCCCGGGTGCTGACAATCAGGCTTGTCATCACTGGAGGCAATCTCAATGCAGAGAGATATTGAGATGAGATTCTGCAACCAGTGGCAATCCCATATCTCCACAGTCAGGGACCGTACACTATCCTTCAAGATGACAACACTCATCCCCCAGAGAGCGGGGTTTTCCGGAGACTACCTCTAGAATTTGGGAGTGGAGAGGATGGGATGGCCTGCCTGCAGTCCTGACCTCCCCATTGGACATTTGTGGGATCAGCTTGGGTGTGCTGTTTGTGCCAGAGTGACAAACACAACCACACTGGCTGACTTCAGCAGTGTGTGACCAAGCTGGTGAGCAGCATGAGGAGGAGGTGCCAGGCTGTTGTGGCCGTGTGCGGTTCTTCCACATGCTGCTGAGGCCCCTGTTTGTTAAATGAATAAATAGTTAAATCACCAAAATGTCTTGTTTCACCACCAATAGCAGAATAAGCTGTTTGGCAATGGCAGAGATGCTTTGGCAAGCACAACCCACATTAGCACAACCCACATACTCAACTCTGCTGCTCAACCCACAAATGCATTTTCCTTACAAATGTGGCTCCATTTAAGGCGGAATAAACAGACTTTCCAATGCAATAGAATTTATTGCCAAGAAGCATTGTTACAACAAAGAAATAACCAACCAGATGCAAACATCTTCACATTTTGTACTAAATTTATATAAAAAACTGACAAAATCATTAGGATTCATGTTCTGGTGACCATGAATATCCACAAAAATCTGCCCAGCGACTGTGAGGATGCCTCACACTGAACTCAGACATAAAAGTGAATAATGCGATTAGATTTTAAAGGAGAGGGATGATGATGATGATGATGATGATGGTGGTGGTGACAATGATGTTGATGATGATGATAGTGGTGAGCATGTGATATTAAATACAGCAGAGGGCTGATGAGGAAACAAACACTCTGTTCGAAAATGTGGAGCGACTAAAATAAGATTCCCCAAATCTCCCAAAAAGCTTCCCGCCTCCCTCCCTCCGTCTGACCCAGAAAAACACCACAGAGGAAGAGGAGGAAAAGGAGGGGGAAAAGTGGGAGAGGGGGGGAAAGAAAGGGGGCAGGAAACAGGGAGAAAAGGAGAAGGAAGGAAAATGGAAAAATGAAAGAGAAACAATTAAAACCAGAGAACAGGAAAAATAAGATATGCAAAAAAAAATTAGTTCTAGGTAAGGAAACGACGTGAGGAGAGAAGGTAGAAGAAAGAAAGGATAACAGAAAATGGGAAATGAAATTAGAAGGAAGGAAACAAATGAGGAAAATGATGAAAATATAGCTTAAAATAGATACAAGGAAAAGAAGAAAGGCTGGAAGGTAGGGAGAATTAAAAGAATGAGTAAACTGGGAAATGAAAAAGGAAAGAATGAAGGAAATGAATGAGGACAGGGATAAATAAGAAGGCAAGGAAATAAAGAGTAAGGAAAACAGGAAAAGTAAAATGGGAAGAGATAAGGAAAGGATGTAAGAGTGGAAAGAAAGAAAGAAAGAAAGAAAGAAAGAAAGAAAGAAAGAAAGAAAGAAAGGGAAAATGAAGGATGGAAGAAAGGATTAGAAAGGGAAAGATGACAAAAAAAAGATGAAGAAAGCCGAGTGTGTGATGAAGGACAAATGTGTGTGCTTCTCTTAGTGTGTTAATTAGCTGTCTGCTCGTTAAGAGGCCGAGCTTAATTAGAGCTGACGAGCTGCACACACACAAACACACACACACACACACACACACACACTGGCATCAGGTCTGACTCACAACCAAACACACACTTGCACAATCCTGTTTAACAGAGACACACCGAATCGCTCTCCTTCATACACACACACACCCCAATTCACACACACTCGCAGCAGAGCGAGGGAGGAAACGTTAAAGTAGGCCACTGCAGCAGACAGAAACCAAACACACACACACGTTTCTGACGCACATGCGTGCTGTAAAAATCAATTTAAAGGTGTAATCCATAAAAAATTTCCATATTCTGCTCAGGCTGAATTTTTCCAAACACCAACCTCTTTCAAAAAAAACTTGTTCGAGTTTCATCTTCTCAGGTGAATTTTTACCGGAAAACAGGAAAGAAGCAGCAAAAAAAAAAAAAAAACCCGGCAAATTCCAAATGGGAGTTTTTGTACTTGCTGTAGGATTCAGGAGAAAACATATCAAAAGTCAGATCTTTGCTCTACTTTCAAATCCAGCCTCCCATTCAAAGTCTGTCATTTCTGCCTTTTTCTTGCTCCGTGGCAAAAACAAGCTGAAGACAATAAAACTGATGCTTTTTTTTATTAGAGAATTCGGTGTTTTGATAAATTCGGCTCATGTGCTATCAACACATGAAAAACCTAAATGAGCAGCAGTCGTAAATCTATAATCTTGGGGAGCAGTAAAGGGAAGGAATAAAGAAAAATGGAAAGAAGAATGTAAGCAGAGGGAAAACAAAGTACCCGAGGGACAGAAAATTAAGACGGGGAAGAAAGGAAGTAAACAGGAGAAGATGAAAGAGAAACAAAGAAAGAGGAGAAGTGACAGGGGAGTGACAGAGCGACAGAGTGATAGAGGAAGTAACCTCTGACCTGTGACTCTCAGCTGGGATTCAAACCGTCAACACCTGCTTTGTTCTGAGCACAGCCTGAGGTCACAGTCTCACACACACAGCCTCACTCTGACCTTTGACCTCTCACCCGGGTCTGTTGTATTGTCTGGCTCCGGGGTGTGTTTCAGTGACCAGCATCACTCATGTTGTGAGGACTTGACAGAAAAAGTGCCATTAAGATAAACCATTAACTTTCACTCTGAAGTTTGGTTTGAGGTTTGAGCAAGCCTCAGGAAATGAACGTGTGTGTGTGTGTGTGTGTGTGTGTGTGTGTGTGTGTGTGTGTACGCTGACAGACACACTCCTTCTGAGTTTCATTTACTGACAGGATCATGTGACGAGAACAAACTCAAATGTCCAGCTGAGCTCTGAATCACATATCCAATTAGATTCGGCTTTAACGCCCAGCAGCAGCTGTTTCCACCTGATTTCAGATGCAAGTCAGAACTTCCATTAGAAAACACACTAATTTAACCATCATTGAGTCATTCTTCACACAAACTTCAATTCAAAACTTCCATTGGAAAATTGCTGATATAACTCTGGTTTTTTATGAGCCAAGCTGTTGTTGTTTTTTTCTTCCAAGAATTTAAGTCAGAGCTTCCATTAGAAAAATGCAAATTTCACTGTCATCAAGGCTTTCTGCTGTACAAAGCTTATCTAATTCAAAACCTCCGTGAAAAAACTGCTTATATAACCCTTATCTTCTTTTTTTTTTATGCCAAACTGTTGTTGTTTTCGGAGGAATTTAGGTCAGAACTTTAGCTCTGAAAACTCAAGCTGTAAATCTTTCTGCAAGTCAGATTCATCACCAAATCCTTTTTACTCTGTGAACTGTGTTTTATGCAATAATCCTGCTCAAAATTCCCATTGTGCTGGTTTAACAGGCTTTAAAGTCAGAACTTAATTTAACTGTCATTGAGGCTTTCTTCAGAACAAAGAAGAACGATTTATCCAGTTCAAAACTTCCATTGGGAAATTGCTAATTTTACACCATTTCTTCAAGACAAGAAGTTTTTGCAAATCTTATCCAATGTAGAACTCTCACTGGAAACTGGCAGACACCAATTTCTGATCGACTGTTTGGACTTCGGCTTCAGTTTGTGTGTCCAACATTAATTTGGTTTAAGTTGTGTTGATTTGTGGAAATGGAATTACTAAACTTTCCTCTAGTCTTTCAGAAAAATATCAGCCCAACTCTCCACTGGAAATCGGCAAATTTTACTTATATTTTTTTTCTTTGTCTCTACAGGACCACTTTTCCATGTTTAAAAAAAATCCAGTCCTGGGAAAACCAGCTGGTTTAACTCACAGGCTTTCGTCTGTGAGGGTCAGAACTTCCATCAGAAATCTGATCATTTTCTTTTGCACAAAGCTGCGTTGCTTTTCTTTCCCTCCAAAGAAACCAATTCAGAACTCCCACTGGAAACGTATTTAACAGACACTGATCACCATTTGATCATTGCAGTGTGACTGTTTGTCAGTGTGGCTGAAATGTGGTTCAAACCATCTTGACTTTTGGAAACTACAGCATTGAAACTCAACCCATGCATCTCAGTATTTCCACTGTGCAGAAAAGAAACAAAAATCCAAGTCAGAACTTCCACTGAAAACTTGCTGATTTAACATCCTTCTGCAAGTCTGTCTACTGCAAGTGAATTACTAACAAACACAATCCAAGTAGGAGCTTCCATCAGAAACAGTCCTCCTTCTGCATGTTGTTTCTTTAAAGAACCGCATTCAGAACTTCCACTAGAAAAGATGCTGATTTAATGCTCATATGTTCCTACTGGTGTTAGTGATGCCACTGGCTGCCCGGGTTCAGTTTGTTAAACGCAGGCAATTTTTCATTTTCACTGTTTATTCTGCTTAGTTGGTCAGCGATTGGTGGAAACCAGATACCCCCCCACACACACACAAACACACACACACAAACACACTCACAGGCCTGCAGCCAGCTGCCTGAAATTCCACGGTAATGCAATACCTCTGAGTGCGTGTGTGTGTGTGTGTGTGTGTGTGTGTGAGCGAGAGGGTAAAATAACTATTAAATGTGTGGTCCAGTCCGATGGTGAGAGAGTAAAGCTGCTGATTCATCTGAGATAAACTGACTCTATTACTGATAATACTAACTTTGAATGTGTGTGTGTGTGCCCGCGCGCGTGTGTGTATTTAATGCTGAACACACATACAAACACACAGAAAGTACTATTTTTACTGTGTTAACTGCAGCCTCACTAACTTATATGAAATTTACATAAATTTATGACAGAACTTCCATTAATTTTTATGATCTGTGTTGGAGCTTATTGTCTGTTTATGGAGATAATGCTGTGCTCTCTTTCCACAGAGCTTATTTCTATGTTTTAAAAAGATAACTACAAAGGAATTAATCTATTACTACTGTACTCAATATGTGCAACAATAAGTCACGTGTGTGTACAGTGTGTATTTGTGCTTTTCTCTTGTTGGTGAGTTGCAAAAAGAACTTAATAACAAAGATAATCTTTAAAATACATTTTTAACAGCAGCAGATCCTATTGTTGTATTCATTTAATCAATTCATGTGTTTCAGATGCATTTCTGTCTGCATCCTCTCACTAATGTTACGATGTAAATTTAAAGAACAATAAGCAGCAACTGCTGGAACTGAAAAATGTGACGCCGGCGCAGTTCCTCCAATAGCTGCTTGAGGCTGCCTCCCATAGGCTCCCATGTGAAATGTCCAACTTCACAGAAGAAATAAACATGTTTACAGCCCGATACATAATGCGGTTCGGGCCTCTCTGGATGGGTTCCTCCTTCATAGTCCTTCTGAAAAGACGGACTCTTTTATGAGTCATACTGGCGTTAGGGGTGTGGCCTCTTGGACAGGCAGCTAAAGCCTGCTTTGCTTCACTTCCACTTCTTCGAGTCATTGAACAGCACCTTTTCATTGTGTTGGTGCCCTCTGGGACATGTTTTAATGGTTTATCTAACTGTGATTAAGACCTGCTTTATGCTACAGCCCATCCAAGAAGCTCCAGATGTAGTGAATGAAATTCCAGCATTTCATGAGTCTGTAACTTAGCTGATATGTGTTTGTGTTTTGCAGCCATACAGTTTATGCAGTACGAAGCAGTCAGAGCGCTAATGTTGAGCCCCAAACCAGAGGGTGACATCATAGTGGCGACATTCCTCTTTTCTACCATCTCTGGTCATTACGTGGTGAGATTTCCAGAGCTTGATGACCACAGTGGTCATTTTCTGTGTGTAATTTTTTTGTTTGTGTTAGTAAGAAAATAAGCAGCAAACAAAAATAACTTTATTGTTTAAGCTGTCAGGAACAGCAAGCAGTTAAGATCCTACTGCGAGTCTGTAACAGTTAATGCTACTAGGATTATAGCGAAGCGCTTTAATCATGGAAGTTAGTGATGCTCGTCCATATTTACTGCCAGTACCGAGCGCGCCTTCAGCTTTTAAAGTGCTTAAAAACATATCTTAGGAATACAGTGCCTGTGCAGTTGTAATGACAAACATCCATCATGATTTTGAAATTGATGCTGAAGCCGTTTTGCGAGAGTTTGATGCTGGAAACAATAAATTACTTGAAATTTGTAGGAATACAAACTAATTGTTGTTGCTCACCGGTCTTTTTGATTGTGTGTTGTGGCAGCATGGAGATGAGGGCTTAAGGGCTTAATGTTCCTGGCTTGTATCCAATATAGATGTAAGGATGACCTGTTGGCTGATATGGTAAGCAGTTTCTTACAATGTTGTAGTGCAGGTTGTGTACTATAAAATTAAGTCCTGCCGATGCCACTGGTAGCATACATCAGTTGGCTTTTTTTTTTTTCCATTTATTAAAATGTAATATTTTTTTTTTTTTTTTGCCTAAATCTAAGGTTTGTTTTTTTTTTTTGGG
>JAVDPK010001816.1:59532-72177 GCA_034780415.1 Cichlasoma orientale | reverse complement strand
CGGCAGTTTTTAATTTCCCAACTTTTGGGATGAATTACACATTTCCTGTCTTATCCTGAATGTTAAACCTTCACTGGAAACTGCTGACTTTATTCTAATTCATCCGCCTGCCATGCAATTTTAATTTAATTGCTTAAAAAAAACTAATGGAAAACTTGCATTAATAATGAGCTGAATTCTAAATTGTCAAAAACTTTTGTGCTGTACTTATTTCTTATTTTGTTTCTCAATTTTAGGTCATTTGCTGATGTTCTGACCCAATTTTACAGAAACATAGATCTGAACTCTAATTAGAAACATCCTGATTTTTCGATTTAAAATCATTCAAAAAAAACCACTCCAATTTGCATTATGAAACTAAATCCAAGCTAAAAACCCTTTGGAAAACTGATGATTAAATTATTTTTCTGTATTACATTAGAAATGTGCTGATTTAAATCGGCACAGATCAGATTTTCTCCGTAAATAAAAAAAAAAAGGAAAAAAAGACGCGCTCAATTCATCATCATATTTTTCCTCTTCAGAGACACTGATGGCATTCTTTAGCCTCAGAGTAAAAACGTTTTACCTTCTCTTGATGTGTCACCTTCCTGGCATGTGTGTTTTATTTTGGTAGACCTTGAATTCAGCGTCTTTCTAAAGGCAGCCTCGTTCTGTCAGACTCATTAGTGTCTGTTAACAGACTCATTCAGCTCTCATTCAATCTGTCTGCCTCTCTCTTTCATTCACAAACACATTACAGCGCCCTGAAACTCAACACCTGGACTACTTTCACCACAGCACACACAGTCACAGACACACACACACACACAGACACACACACATGCAGCCGACCTGTTAGCATGCTATGCTCAGGTTTCATTCAGCTGCTGCTGCTTCTCTGCTGCACACTCTCCTTTCAGCCTGTGTTCTTGCTAATGTGGACAAATTTGAAAATCATGTTTTGCTCAAGTTCTGCTTTGAAACCGAAGCGCCTCGATAACAGGGCACTTCAGTGTGCTGCCTCGAGCGCGTCTCCTCAAACCAGACTGCAGCGTCTGAAACGGTTTCTGCTGTTTGGCCTGTCATACAACATATCTGTTTTTCCAAAATGTGCTAATTTAACCAGTTTTTCAGCTGCATGGACATTATTTTCTTTATTATTGGTAGAAGTTCTTCACTTCCTTTAGAAATACTCTGATTTTAGGGTTTAGTTTAATGTTCTTGGTGGGAAAAGTAAACACGTAACTGCAGCATCCATGGTTTGATTCCTAGCTGGTTGCATGGAGACCATATTTACTTTTTGAAGAAGATAAATCCTCCAAAACCAAATTTTCATTTGAAATCTTTTAATTTACCTCAAACCTTTTGTTTGAAGTCGAAATCAGAGCTTCTACTGAAAACCAGCTCATTTATCATTCATCTCTTTCATCTTTGGATTCTTCTTACAGAGCTTCTTTTGCTTGTGTTGGGGAAAAAAAAAAACACCTAATGCAAAACTGCAACTGGAAAACTGCTTCTTTAATTCTCATCCGTCTTTCACTTCCATTAAAAATCAGCAAATTTAAGCCTCTGTGATGTAGGACCTCATTTTAGTTTGGGCTATAGTCTGTTTAGAGCCTCCCACCTGACCATCTCAGAGTTTCCTGAAAAAAAAATCCAGGGTAAATATACTTTATAATAGGAATCATGCAAAAATTCAGAACCCTACTGTCATTTAAAAAAATAAATAAATAAAAAAAGGATGAGGGTAGCATTGTCTTTGAGACCAAAGTACTTGAACTAAGCCATTCGATTGTTTCAAGGTACATAACCATGGCTCTATGAATACTGACTCTCAGTTGGTCCAAAATGCTGCTGCACATCTTTTGACAGGTACTAGAAAGAATGATCACATCACTCCAGTTTTAGCAGGTTTACACTGGCTCCCCGTCCAATTTCGTATTGATTTTAAGATTCTTTTACTTACTTTTAAAGTTTTAAATGGAATGGCGCCCAGCTACCTAGCTAAGCTGCTCAGCATATATAACCTCAAAAGAGCACTGAGATCAGCTAGCCAGTTGCTCTTAGTGCAACCGAGGTCTCGACTTAAGCATAGAGGGGATCTGGCTTTTGCAGTCGCAGCCCCTAGAGTCATTTCACATTCGTACTGCAGAGTCTATACAGTCATTTGAATCCTTTAAAAATTCACCTTTTTACCTTGGCTCTAAATTCAAGTTCAGTTTGAGTCCCATCAGGTTTAATGTTGTGGTGTCTCTTGTTTTTAGCTTGCGATTAGTCATATTTATTGTATCTTATTTATAGTATTTGTTTTCATGTTTTACTCTATTTATCTTATTGACCTATGGATCTATCTTTCTTATTTTGCAGTTAACTTGTAAATCACTTTGGTAAGCTTTGCTGTTTTTAAATGTGCTATAGAAATAAAATCGACATTGACATTTAAAACATTCCAAATCAGGTTTCACAGACATTAAAGCTTGAATATAGGAGCAATCAATCAACACAACACAATTTTATCCCACTTTAGTGTGATATTCTATCATTTACCAAATCCAGATTAACTTTTATTTTTTAAACAAAGAGCAAATTTCTATTATTATTTTCAAAATTTGTGACAATGTTCTCTCACATTTTACCAATATTAATTTTTTCAAATACTCATATTTCATATTAATATACTGCAGTTTGTTTTTAAGTTAGGCTCCAGAGGGGAAAAAGCTAAATGAACCATTATAGTTCTTACTGTGTGAGTTCTGTGGAGGCCATTTTCTTTTTTTTAAAGAAGTCTGAACTTCCCCTGGAAATCTGTTGAGCCTGAGTGGTGTTGATGCCCATTACAGCGTACAATAAAAAGACGCTGGTGTGAGAAAAATGGTGGCATCTTTTACTATTCCTCTGTGAATTTTGTCAGAAAATAATTAACCGGCTCATTAGCACCACCAACAAGATAGCAGTGTGTCAGGACCATCAAAGTGTCTTTTCAGATTGAGTAAAGCTCATCGCACGATCCAGCCAGCGCTTGAATTACCACAAAAGTATTAAAACTCTATTTTGGATGGAAAATAATCATGTTGTCACCTCCTTCTTCTGACCTGAGATCAGACAAGAGGAGGAGACACAGCGTGACTGTGTGAAGTAGGGCCATCGTATCCATTTAGCTCCTTCAGACAGACACTAAACATTGTTCAGTCAGCCATCACACCCTGAGGGAGGAAGAGGAGGAGGAGGAAGGGCAGTGAAGGGTGAAACAGGCAGGGGGGAGGCAGTTAAGCTTATTAGTTCCTCCCCCATCCCCCGATTCTCTCTCTCTCTCTCACACACACACACACACACACACACACACACACACACACACACACACACACACACACACACACACACACGATAATAGTAAGACCTCCAACTGATGGTTTTAAGCCCTCAGGCGCGCGTGCACAGACACACACACAGCTCACACACACAAACTGGATTATTTTTTTCCAGGAGTCTTAAAATCACATTTCCTCAGTAAACAACAAAACTAGCTGTAACTAATGCAAGGAAGACTTAAACGAGCAGATTTCTGATGGAAGACCACTGAAAGTTTTAGAATCATTTCTATAATAATAATAAAAAGCAATAATAAAAGTTTGTATGGAGGATGAACTTGTGTCTAATGAGTGTTAAGTTGTCAGATGTTCATTTGAGATGTTTTTTTATGTAAGCAAAGAAAAAAAGCCCTGGACAGAAGTTAAATAAGAATAAAACATTTATTTTTACATTACTGCCACTTTAATGAGCAGATTTCTAGTCGAAGCTCTGACTTGGATTTTCATGGAAAGTGAACACAAATCATTAAATCTGTAGATTTCAAAGTAAAGTTCTTCATCAGTCTGTATTTTTTTGTTTGTTTTTGATGAAGATAAACTACAAAGAACGTATGTTGTGTGCGCGGGAAAAGCTTATGAATTGTAAAGGTTAAACTAAGAATTAGAAAAAGTTAAATTCTGTTTTCTGCACATTTTCATGCCAGGGCTCTTATAGGTAGTCATTTTTTCCATTCTTCCTGTTCCATCTTTGCAACAGAGCCACAAAAATGAACAAATTATAATTCAAATACGTTCTGCTGTCAAAATTTACTTCTAAAGAGTATAGTAGGTTTTTATTTACCTGTGATTATATTTGGTTAATGGTGCATGCAGTGCAAATGGTAAAGTTAAAGTACAACGTTTATGGTTTGCACTCAGCTTAGTTTGTCTATTTACTGGAAAATCCAAGTGAAAACTTCCACTGGAAATCTTCTTATTTAACTCAGCTGTGTCTTTCCCTCTTACAGAGATCACAATTTGTTTTCTAATCAACAAAACCTCACAACAAAAAAACAAACTTCCTTTAAAGACCATCTGATTTAACTCTCATATTTCTTTACATCTCTGCAGAACTTTAAAACTTGTCACTGACTATTAATTGACTCATTGTTTCAGAGCTAGCACCACAACAAAACCGCGAGGGCCAAAAAAAAAAGAAGCTTGCATTATCTTTACCATGGTAACAATTACACATGATAAAATAGATAATATAGCCCCATTTATCCCCTCCCCCATCTGCACGTCTCCTGGATTGAGTGGAAGAATGAGATAAACAGAGAGAGGATGAAGTGTGAAGAGTCTTCAGTCTCTTTGGGGAGCTGACAGATTTGCTCGTTCTTCCATCATCTCCTTGGCAACCGAATAATAATTAATCCACCTCTGTGTGTGCATGTATGGTATGAAGGCATGTGTGTGCGCACCATGTTTTCGGCAGTATGTGTGTGATTATTTTTTCTGTTGCCTGTGGTGATGCAACGATATCTATCCTTCAATATGTAGGGCAGCTGGTAGCAAGGAGAGAGAAAGATGATGCAAAAGCAAAAAAAAAAAAAATGGGGGTGGGGGTGGGGGGTGGAAGCAGCGGAGAGACATATCCGAGTCAGAGCTGCCACTGGATATCTGCTAATTTCAGGCCAAGTCTTTCTTGTATATGCAGCTCACTTTAGCTGTTATCTACCAAGTCAAAACCTTCCTCTGAAATGTCTTGTTTCAACATCTTCTAAAATCCCAAATCAAAGTCCGTAGTTCCACTGAAAATTTTTGTGATTTAACTCCTCTAAAAAGTCCAAACCCAATGTGATAATTTAACATTTTAATCCAAGGGTACAGAGAATAGGGTTTGCAATTTTTAAAAAAAAAACTCAGAACCTCCATAGAAAATCTCTTGATTTAACAACGTCAGACATCCACATAGAGCCCTGTTAGTATTTCTTCCAACAAAAATTCATTTCTGTAGAAATATCAATATGTCAAAATGTCCCTCTCATATGTATCTATATTTAAGATGAAGTAGGATGGCAAATCTTAGAACTGTGACTGAAAATCTATCTGAGTCTAAGTCAGTATGCAGCTTTCTTCCTCCATTATCTAGTAGACAATTCAAGCCAAAACCATTGGAAATCTGATGATTTAACAAGCTCTCAATATTCAGAACTTGGCATGCCTAAACAAACTACATTAAACTAGAACTCTGCTGATTTACCTTAAAAGTCCAAATCCAAGCCAGAAGTATTAGAACTCTGATCATTTAAAATCTAACTCTTAGGAGTACAGAGTATTGGGGTGCCATTAATCAAAATATACTTAATAGGAAAAGCCACGTCTGACAAATCTTTCTTTGGTCAAAACCTGCATAGAAAATCTCTTTATCTGACCTTTTCAGGCCTCCACATGGACCTCTGTTAGCATTTCCCCAAACAACAACCAACTCCTGTAACAGTATCAGTTAAATTCTGAGACATTTCTACATCCAAACTGGAGTTTGAGCATTACTGACTAAATGTTTATGTAACACTTGATTAATGAGTAAAAAGTTCGGAGGCCTCTGGAGAGGCAGTGACTATTTTAAGTCCGAACTGCCATTGGATTTATCCCTATTTATATCCAACGGTGCATTCCTTTAGTCCATTTCACTTTAGGAAGCTTCCTGAGTGAAGTAACCGGAAGTAGCTGTGTGGTGGTTATAATGCGAGCTGTACGGATTTTCCAAATGCACAGAAAAGGAGCTTCAGTGCTCCCTTTATTACCTTCTTTAGCAGATATCCATTATGAAAGGAGGGGAGAAAACGGCATCCCATAATTCATAGCGATGGACCAGCTGATCAGTCATGAAATCAATCAACAAAAATGACAAATGTTAATTATAACTGCATTTTCCATTTCATGTCATAACCTGCTACAATGTTGTGAGTTTTTAACAACAGGCTGTTAAACACACAGTTGAACTCTCAACATCAGACTGCTGTAATAAAACCTGCTTCCTGTCGAAGTGCTGAAGAACATAAATTTATATAAGCTCTCTAAATCTAGATTATGATCTATATTAATTCATCAAAGTGCATTCAAGTTTCTGTAATTTCTGTTGTTGCACTGCAACCTTTAAGTTTATCAAAAATTAATGATTAGTTTGGGTCAGCTGGGATACATTATGGAGGAAATTTTATATTGGTCATAGAAATCCTAAACAATCAATTATACTGATTCAGCAAGTAAATATAAGAAAATAAGATGTATTTAATTTTACAGCCTATGGGGCAGATATACTAAGCTGCTCAAATTATTGTGATGTCGCAGTCGCAGGGTAAGTTACTAACGGCGTGCTATAATTTATATACAAAGAGTCAGCCAGTTCATTTCAGTAATAACCAGCATTCTGCCGAGAGCAGCGCAAATCGGCAGCTCAAAAAGCAGCAGACCCACTGAGGGAGCATGAGGGAGGGAGCGATGTAGGCCTACTCACCAAAATAAGGCAGTGGAAGCTCAGGTTTTACCTGTGTGTTTCACCTCGAAAACAGTGAGGTAATTCAGATAAATGAAAGGAAACTGAAGGAGAATCAATATGCTTTTGATATAAGGGATAACTCTTCAGATAGAAATCGCTGGGAACTGTGTGTGAGGTCCCGAGGAATGTGATGCAGGTGGAACACAGGATTTAATAGAAAGGAGAGTTGCATTATCACAAACTATGGAACTTAAATCTTTGTGCGAAAGCTGAAAAACACCAAAACAATTCCTCACCATCAGATCAACAGTGGTCCCTGTGTTAATGAAGATACTGATACCCATGTGGGTAAACAGATGCATTGGTCTAACACACTGACATAGTCCCATTAATAGCTGCATTTTGACAGACATTTCCCTTTTATTCACGAGATTCAATGGAGAGAAGTCACTTGCTGTGTGCATACTGCTGAGGAAAAGAAGACAGCTCAGTTCAGTTAATTTCTGCTCCATTTCATGAAACTCCCAGTATTATTGAGGAGCAGAAATAAGTGGGGCTCGGCTCACTCAGCACGAGTGGAGTTTTAGGACAGAGCCAAAGTTTTGGCACTGTGCTCACAGCTTTGAGCAATCCGTCCGTGCCAATTACGCCCTCATTCTTATAACATTTCCCCCTCTCATTCCAAATAAATAAACACTCCTAGAAGAAACTATCACATCCACAACAGGCATAAGATGTGGTTTCTTGGCATTAGATTTAGCACAAATTGCACTAAATTGCATGCTGCAAACCTCAGTAAAGCACGTTTGCATGATTCATTGAAATATTCTCCTCCTGAAAGGAAAATTCCTGCAAATACATATGCCATTAGGCCAGGTGCAAAAATACCCCTGTCCACAACTTTAAGTCACAAAACTAACACCTTGCCTCTTTAGTAAATGCAGTAGCTTTTTAATGTCAGAAGAAGGCTGCACTGCCACAGATGATTAGTAAATCTGGTCCCATTTGTTCCTTCTTTAAATTTTCTTTGTAATGATGTGTTATTCTTCACAGGCTGTTCTGTTTATATGACCTGCATAAAATGACACGGCAGACATCTGGTGTCACATTATTAAGAAGGCTTGAGTAAGGTTGCTTGGATTCTCAGCACACTGCTCTTTTCTTTTGCGTGTCTCTGACCTACCTTTCTTTGACCTCAATGGCATTTTCATCGAGGTCAAGGAAAGGTGGTTAGGAAAAGGAGGTAGGAGATACTTTTGGAATGTACCCTATGTCCTTCTTCTCTAGTCTAGGTTGGCTCCTATGTAGCAGAAGTTTCAAGTCAAGCCCTCCACAAGACTGTTGATTTAACCATGTTTCAATAAGCCAAATTCAACTCAGAATTTCCATTAAAAAAATCTTATAATTATAGTTTCACCTTATTCCCAGGCCAACCCATCGTAAACAAAAGCTGAGACAACTCTGAAGTCCAAATCCATGTGAGAAGTGGTATCTGATAGTTTAGTATGTAAATCATCTGATAATAATTTAGCATGTAAGTTTTACGGGGTAGCAATTTATCAAAAATACACATACAGTCTTTATTCTTTCAGAAATTCAAAATATAAACTAAAAATCTGATAATTCACCTTGAAATGTCTTTATAACCAAGCAGATTTGGAGAATGACTGTTGACTAAATATCCATATAATAGCTAATCAATTAGCACTCAATTCACAATTTTCACTGAAAATGTTTGTGATTAAGTCCCACAAGTCCACATATCCCTCAAAATTCTTCTTAAAAAATTGTTGTTTAATGCTGAAGATTTAACTCTGAATCAATGTAAGTCAATCTAAGTAATGTTAATCAAAGAAATATAAAACTCCATGTATGGATTGCCATGGAGTTTAAAAACTGTTATTTGTAGAAATTATGCAAAAAGCATACACAACAAAAACATAATCCAGGTGTTTTGTCAATCTGATCAGCTGCTAACAGCACTTCAGCACCTCATTCGAATATCCATCATCACACTGTCAGCATGAACTATCACATTTTTAATGCAAGACACTAACTACGACAACAGTAACACCATTTTGCTGGGAACTATAGTTTTTTCTCCAAGGTCTCCTGGGATTTTATGTTTAATAGGAAGCCTGAAATTGTCCTTTGAGCTCGCTTTTCCCTCTTCGTCTCCCTCACATTCATGCTGGTCAGTATTTTGCCTTCTGTAGCCCCGCAAAATCAAGCATGAACAGGACTGTTGCAAGACACGCATGTACATTGTGAACGAAACTGGCCGTGCCGGTGGTAGATTGCAAATAGTGCGAGAAAAAAAAAATCACAGTCTGGTATTGGTAACGGGGCGGAGTGTGTGGGGTATGCGCCCACTTGCTAATTGCAGTAATAGCAAAGATTTCCAATAACGAACCGGTGAAATTCTCAGCCCAGCACAAGAACACAGAACTTCTGTGTTGAAGTTTTCTGTCTTGTCTGAGTTTCAGTAAATTTCAAGGACAAATCAGTCCTGGATTTGGAAATCTGCCCATTTAACAGGTATGTTTTCAAGTACAGAGAAAGAGACAGGACATAAGACAGGGCTGCAGCGTGTTAAAAGTTTAGTGTGTTTGTCTCTGTGACACAGCGCAGATCACATAGGAATGTAAACTACACATCAAAGATACTGACTGTATGCATCCTTGGAAGGACCCCTATTAATGTAAGACATTTTCCAAACCTGGTGCTAACCTGAACTCTTAAAACAAACTTAAATCCTTTAAAGGTCTATTCAGAATAAGGAAAAGACTAAATATCTTCTGAAAATCAAAAAAAGTCTCCCCATAGCCAAACATATTCAGGTAGCAGATATAAAACAGAAACTCCTGAGGTTTCTTTCTTTCTTTTTCTTTTTTTAAAGTTCTTTCTTACTTTATTTGGAAAAAAAAATCCAAGCCAAAAGTTCCAGTGGAAATCTGCTCATCAAAATCTTCCCTTGGCATTTAACCATTACTGGTCTTTCATCACTTCAAAGTTCCACTCGATATTTTCTGATTTTATTTCCCGAAAGTCTTAACTTCTTTATAGAAGTATTTATCCATTTAAAAAAGAGACCTCTCTTTTCTATAAAGAAATAACTCCTGTACCTGTGCCCTAAAAACAAGACTGGGTGTCAAACAAGGCCCAAGGTCCCAAAGTCAGGACAAAATGTCCTCACAAGGTCTAAAACTGACACGGATCCTTACAAAGACAAATGTTCAGCTTGTCCTGTCCACCTGCTGCTCTGCATCTGTCCGTCATCCAGCTCTATGGCCCGGTCCAGCTGAGCGTCTGTGTTTGCTCAGCAGTAATCGTCTGCTTGTTCACATGGACACAGTGTTTGCTGCTGTCCACACAGCCTCATTCTGACTGTGCGTGTTATCTGTCTGCTTCAGTTCAGTTTACTTTATCAGAAACTGAAAAAGTGTCACTTCCCCCCACTGGCTCATTTAAAACTTTCAGAACATTTTCTACCAAAAAAAGGCAATATTTCTCTACTGGGAATAAAAATTACAGGCTTACGTCAAACCAATTATTTAAATGAATGATTAAAAACAGCTGGGTTCCAGCATATCTGACTGCAATGAGAAGACTCTTATAAGCTCCAGAATCATCCTTCCTACCGTATGTGTTAAAGTACATTTTATATGCTGTCCAAATTTTTGTTCTGTATGGAGCTTAATTTTTCTTTTATCTGGCAGACAAATCAAGCCCAAACTTATATGGATCATCTGTTTATCTAACTGTATCCCAAAAGCTGAAAAAAAAAGTATTTCTTTTCATAGAGCGTAAACTGTTAATATTAATTAAAAATAAAAACAAATTACACAATGTGATTTAACTAATAAATCTAAATCAGAATGACTACTATAAAGTTGTTTATTTTTGTTTTGTTTTTCTTTATACGTCTCTGGACGTATAAGTGTAAACACATTTATTGACTAAATGAATGGGAACAGAGAACATCTTCAAATATATCAGCAATCACTGATAGCTGAAGTGATAATAGTGGGCTGGATTATTATTATTATTATTTTAATACTACCCAATTTATGTACAGACCATAAACCAATGGTGATGTGAGCCACTCATTTTTAACTTTGCATGCTGAAGGTTCAGCATTAGTGTTTTGGCTGCTGCCATGTTGGTGGAGTGCTAATTCATCAGCTAACACTAATTAGCTTGGTTAATACAGCAGTGCAATGCACAGATGTATGTAACAAGAAATAATATGACAGGCTAATAAAATACAAGAATTTCACTCAGCAAAACTGAAGAACATATTTTTGTGATTGCCTGTAACACATCGCAAGATATATGTGTCAGATAATCCATTAAAATGCTCCAAAAGGCTCCAAAGGCACACTCACAGTGAAGATGTCTAGTCCAGTTTCATGATTCAAAGTAATGGCTGAGGCCTAAAGAAGCTGATTGGGGCCTGTCAGTCAAAAAGCCAACACCCCTGATGCAATTATCCAGGTGGATGAGCTATAAAAAAAAATATTCCCGCTCAGAGTTGTTATGAAGAAAAAAACTATCCATATAGGTCAAAGATGTACTTTATACCAAGCTGTAAACATGCATTTTATTCCTGTAAAGTTGGGCATTTTAACATTGGAGTCTATGGGGGCTGACCAGCCTCAAGTGGCCACTAGAGGAACTTTGGTTTTTCCCACATCTGATTTGGCTTTATTATTTCAGTTCTGGAAATTTCCCCTTGGTGTAGACAACTATCACCAGATTACCCCGATGCTGAAAAAAAACTTTTGAAACTTTTTGAAGCAACTTCTGAAGCATCTTTCTTCTGTGATTCCTAAGTGGATTTCTGAATGTTTTTTCTTGACAGACATCAGAGACAGTATTTTCCCCGGGAAGTGGGAGTCACTCTGAATCTAAAAATCTGTGTTTCATATCTGCGAGGTCAGATCTGACTGAGTGGCAACTCTAAGAAGTAGAGCACCAGTTTGGTTCACGGATGCCTTTGCGGTAATGAAAGATGTTCATTGTTCTGTCATTTTGACTAGACACAAAATCCAGAGCTTGTTAACATGAATCCAGGTAAGACTGAGTAAAAAGTGCCTGTCCATGGATTCAGGGTGATGAAACATAAGGAAACAGTTTCAGTGGAAACATCAAACCGAGACATTAATATTACTTATTCATTTCGCTCCAATTAGGAAACGCGTTAATTAATGAGTTGCTTTGGTAGCTGCAACATCAAAGGTCACACAAACACACAACTGTGCTTCATCAGTTCAGAGGCCCACCCCAACATTAAACCAAGCTTTCCAACTTAAGCCCAGTAGCTTGTCTTTTCAGGACGTTTTGTCCTCAAAAGAAACTTGGGTCCCCACAATGTGAATACAAAGATTAAAACTGAGGCGGTGATACTGTACAGTGTGTTGAGTGTGTGTTTTTCAAAAGCCTAACCATGCTCAGATTTAGACTGGGTGGGGCAGCGCGCGGGCGCGCGCACACACACACACACACACACAGAGATTTAAAGAAAACGCGCAGTCTCTTTTCATTCAGACCACACACACACTGGTTTACTGTGTCTGTGTGTGTGTGTGTGACGTCACACTACAACGTGCCCTTTGGGACAAACTTTATGGATTTTGCTCTAAAACACAGTCAATAACAAGAGAGGGAGAGAGGCACACAAAAATAAGAGAGCGGAGGGGAGAGGAGGTTGAGGAGGACAGTCATGAAGGCAGAGAGATAAAAAGAAACAAAAGAGAGGGAGAGATGAAGTCATTCCCCAAGGTGAGTTATGAGGATGAACACGAACACACACACACACACACACACACACACACACACACACACACACACACACACACACACACACACACA
>JAVDPK010001816.1:43996-59432 GCA_034780415.1 Cichlasoma orientale | reverse complement strand
CACACACACACACACACACACACACACACACACACACACACACACACACACACACACACACACACACACTTACACTTGTGATAAACCGTTTGCGCGTGTGTTTATCAGTGATTCATTTATCAACCTGCGAGCGCACACAGCCACAAAATTAACCCACAATTTATGGGTGTATTTAACAAAAATGCCCTCACATTTCACAAATGTCCTCATAAGGTCTACAACTGAATTTGGTCCTCACAAAGATACATGTGCAAGAACATACACACGCCCACAGAGGTCCCAGGTGTTTGGAGGTGCCTTCTAAACACCTGCATTTATTACTATGGCAGCTACAACTGGGGAAGAAAAAAGAGAGAATGCGAGAGTGTGTTGTGACTCACTGCATTAAATAATTACAAGAAACACACACATGGTGCAGGAAAAAGGGCTGGCAAACTGCCTTAAACACACACACACACACACACTCGGGGGGTCAAACAGTTAGGTAAACAGAGTAAATCATTACTGCACTCTGTGTCAGGTTCAAACCCGTTAGCACCGCGACACACCAACACTTACAGCCGACACACTTACAAGGACGGATTATGAGACAAAGACCCTCCACCTCCGCCCTGTCGCCTACAGAAATGTCTCACGCACTGGGTTTTGTGTGCATTTTAGGCTACATTAAGCAGTTGTAAATGCTAGTAAATCGACCGAAAAACTCAGCAACATACATGACATTCAACAGAGGCTCTGTTCTGTCTGTGGAGCTTACAAATCAAAGCAGAGACCTCTTCAAAACAGATCTGAGTCAGAAATCCTCCACCCTCTCAGAGTCGCAGCTCAGTCTCACTCACACATGAAACATATATTTTTAGATTCAGTGTGGCAAACACCTTCCGGGGTTATAATTATCTGTGACATCTATCCAGAATACACCTCCATAAATCTACATAGAAATAAGAGGAAAACGCTCAAAGTTTTCTTCAGTATCACATTAATACGGTGATAGGTATCAGTACATCCATGAGTCCATTATAAACCAGCCCAGCTGACACTTGTACTACTTTTAATGGTACCATTTTAGCTAAACAAATATTTCTGTCTGTCGTGAGTAAACAGCCATAAATCCACTTTAAAACCTTAAAAGGGACCAATTTTGATACTTTTAATGGTTGGTCTTGCTCCCATCATGGCTTTCATATTTTCTGCTGTATTATTGGTTCCCAAACAGGCCCACGTTTTCACATTATAGTAAAAAAAACCAGTCAAAAACAGGGTCAAATTTCACACTGACATGTGGCGATTTATTGCTGTAAATGGACTCCATATGTGTAAAAATATAGCATCTAATTAGCATGTGGGAACATGCCATCAACAGGTTTTTTTTCCTCCTCAGAAAGCAGACACAAACACCAGCTGCTTTTAGCAGACCACCGTCTCCGCCAACCAATAAAGCTATGTTTCTCTGCTAAACAGCTTAAACAACATCACTCCTTTTTGTAAGCAGGTAATAGGCTACCTGATGATGTAAGCTAACAACACTAACTTTGAAACTGTTAGCTATAGAAACATATAGCCATATCTGTCTTTATACAGAGAGGCAAAGAAAAAACTGCTAATAACACTGAAGTTAGCATAGTACAAATGCTTAAATACTTTATCTTTTCACTCTATAACTTTGGAAAAGGATAAAGTAGCCTAACAGCACACACTAAAACAACTAAAAAACAATCTTTATAATAGCTAGCATGCTAAAGAGTTTCAAAGACTGTAATTTTGCATTTTCTATAGTATAAAATTTCTGTTTTATATGTTCTGTTGGTGAGTTAAACCAATATCAATTCTTAAGGGAGCACCTGAAGTGACAACCAACTGGAGTGAAGAACATAACTCAGTGACACATGACACTATACATGTAGTTAATAAATGATTCAAACTGTTAAAGGTTTACATGTTACCATAGAAACCTCAAAAAAAAGTCTCTAACTGCTCTTTTCTCTGTACTCCTTATAGCGTCATCATTAATTACATAATTGGTTGAAGGTAAAAGAATTATTGCTTCACACATGATAATATATATAAAAAAATAAGCTTAAATGCCAATGGTCATATAGATCCCAACAACAATTTAATATTTTAATGTTAGTTTTTAAACACTTTAACACTAGAACAATTATTTATTTAAACCTTTATTTAATCACACACTTATTTACTACTGCATTAATTAATAATTATTAATGGTTACTCCACACTAAACTGTACAAAAGTGTTACACAGGTGTTAAAAATGGACTAATCATTTTTTCAGTTTTTCATTATATCTGGGAAGATTTATCACCAAATTACACATTAGCAACAGTTAAATAATTCAAGCGACATCAACATTTGGCAGCTCTATAAAATGCCAGCTGGAGCTGCCGTTGCGGACATAACAAGGGCGTAATTTTCGTGACACAAAAGAGAAATTGTCTGATAAATCATGCACATTGCATCCAGACGCCGAATAGCAGTATGAACACGCGTGGGCTGCCTAATTCGGTTGCTTGATGTCATAAAATGCGCTGAGAATAATTACGGGAATTCCCCGAACACCGTTTCAACCGTTTCGGATGAACAGTTGATCAGGACACCAATTTTTTTTACCCTTTGAGACTGGCAAGCGACCTACGATAAGAATTTTTGGGAGAGCGGCACAAGGGATGCATGTATGTAACAAAGTTGGACATCAATGGTTAACCCACAACAGATGATTTGTAACAAAATCGTGACCTCCAGGGACTGCAAATTTGGAAGGACACTTTTCTTTCTTGGTTATTTTAAAATTGCTGAAGCTGATTTTATACTTATGTATATCTTTGAGTAATATGGATTTAAAATTGAGTGTGAAAAAAATGCTGCTTTTGTCATATTTCACACAGGCTCCAATTGTAGTTTAGTGTAGAGTGACCCTATTACATCTTGAGCTTCTGATATGAAAACATGGATGAAAAAACATTAGCGCTGTTGCTAAAGGGTTCACTGTAACCTACTGGATGGCTTTCCAAAGTGTGAATGTGACGGTGAAGACACGACTATATTCAGTTTTTATTAAAACAAAATGCACCATTCTGTACTACACTGGTGTCAAAATATTTAGAAAGTTAAAATTATTTCTAAATCTTGGCAAAGTCCTTGAATGATTGAGTAATATAATCTACATATTTAGGGCCAAAAACTCAATTTTGTGCTTTTGTATACCTTGTACTGTGATCTGTAGAGCAGGTGTAATAAGATGGAATTTATTTTTTATGAGGCTGTTCATCAACATACATTGTAAATGGATGGTTCCTTAAATGTGAATATTTAACTGTTTATATTAAACAAAAGTAAGTTATTATGCAACTGTTTTTCTTTATGCGCCTCATAAATAACAGTGAGTGACACATTGGCTTATAGCTTTATCACTTTAAAAGTGGAATTACTTTACTTTTCATTATTTGATGTAATTTTTATGTATTTATAAAATGTTGTATTGGTTAACATATTCACACAAATTCCCCTTGGAATTGGTTTCAGGAAGGACATCTAACATAAAACATGCAGAGCTGCCTGCTGTGGTAACCACTTGTAGCAAGGGAGCAGCTGAATGTAGCTGAAGGTTATTATATAAAACATTGTCAAAAACATAAATAATGATGTTAATGTGAAGTATGTGAAAGTAATCACTTTGAGTCAAAAGCTCAGGGTTGGGACTACTGTGATTATTAACTTTCTTGTTTTTTATTTAAAATTTTGGCTTCTTTTTCCAAACATTATGTATTTATTTATTAAGATACAGCATCCCCATCAAGCTCAAGAAGAGCATCTCACAAGCACTAGTAGTGTGACAGGTGCTGCCCCTTGGTAGGCTTCCGGCAGTCTGTCAAGCAGAAGAAAGTGGGCTTTTAGGGAGGGTGGCCTTAAAGCAAAATGGCTCCTTTAAAACAGAGGGTGAGGGGGAAGAATCGAGTGACTTAAATAGTGGAGTCCCAGAACATAAATACAGAGTTAGCAGAGTATGACCACTATAGACCAGCTCCATTTCACATTTCACAAGCGAATGTTTCAGCTGCCCACTGATTTATGTATTTATCTGTTACTGTAAGGAACGTGGATCTTTATGTGTAGAAATGTCTTGAAACTAGAGCGGGAGAGGGAGAGAGAGAGAAAGATAGAAATATTTAATTTGTTTACATGAAGAAATCTACAACTGTGTGAAGATTAAAATCTGCAATTACCATGATAAAAGTTATATAACTAATCATGTAGGTGTATAAAGCAGCCAAAAGCCAAACACAACAAGTGACAGCAGGTTTAAACGCCATCACAGGCAGGGACACTACATCTGCTTTTAACTTAAACATCTGGAAGCACTCTGACACAGCTCATACTGTTGATGTTTTAACGCCTCACTGATTCGTGCACACAAAACTCCACCCTCCTTTATTATGGCACTCACACATGACAGCTGAACTACACCTTTATGGAAACCAAATCACATCACATTCTGGATAAAGTACAAACACACACACACACACACACACACACACACACACACACACACACACACACAAATATCAAATACATAAACAGGCAAACAAATGCATGTAAGCACAAAAACACAACCTGAGGCGAAGGAGGCGACTTATGGGCGTCTGGCTGGCCTCTGACAGCAGCGGCTCGTCCAGGCGGAGACATAAATCTGAGCCCAGGCTTCAGACTTGGCCCGTTTTCCTTGATCCATTTAGAGCCTATTAGAGAGAGGGTGGGCAGGTGGTGGCGGTGGTGGTCATGCAGAAGCTCTGTGACTACAAACCAGAATAAAAGGTTTGACTTGCCCTAGAAAAATCATGTTTCCTAGGATCCCAATAATGTAGGGATAGTTATCTGCACATCAATAGGCACTGTAAAACAGAACTAGTTTGAGCCTGTTTGTCTCGGCCTGTTTTTCTCTACTTATGTTGTCTTTAAAGGTCTTTATGAATAATGGAGCAGATGATGTGTTATTTATATATTAAGTAGTTTTTAGGTTTTTAGAGACAAGATGGCAGCACAGTAACACATAAGAGGAGAGCGGCATCAAAAAATGTAACTTCACTGAAGTTAAACGTCCTCCTGCGCCAAAGTATGTGTCTGTTTATTTAGCTTTCTCTTGTTTATTTGCACGAGGAAAGAGGTCTGAGTGAAGAGTGGCTGCCGTCCAAAGAACGCTTAAGTTCAAACTCAAACTTGCAGTAAAAACTGCAGCATTCATTCTGATAGCAGCAGCTTTAACACAACTGTAGCTGACTGCAGCGAGACCAAATTTCAGCTAAGACATCCTCTGGTGATGTCTTAAATACATAATAAATAGCTGACCATTTAACAGCTTTTGGTTCTCAGAAATAAGCTAATTCAGAGTAAAATACAGCCAACAGAAAAATATTTTATTCCATCATAAATTAGGTATGTTTTTGAAAATAGCACCCAAATATTTGACTGCTGGGAAATTTGTTGTTTAGGTATCCTGTTTTCAATTTCAGGATTCAGATATTGTATTTCTGCCAACTCAGAAACCTTTTCTCAACATTTATGAGTACAGAAACACTGCCCACCTCCGGTAGGGACTAAAAAAGCTGAATATTGTACCTTAAGTTAAATAAAGTTATTTCATATATTCAGTAGATTGTCATATATAATCTTGATCTCTTGGGGAAAATGCTGTTTGGGCCACACACACACACATCCAGTATATTCTTGGTGTGACGATGCTGCATACAGCTCTATTAATACACGCAATGAGGCCGAGAGAGATCTGAGGTGTGCACTTCAAAGTAAGTTTGACATAGCCAGGCTGTCTTTGCATTTGCTATCTTGACAAAACATAAAACCCCAATCAGCAATGATGAAAAACCTGCTCTGCTGCAGTTTTAGCCCAAGTTACCATATTTATCTAGCACACCTATTTGACTGGCTATATGCTACTATGTCAAAACTGGGAGGAAATAGAGAAAAGAGGCAGAGGGAGAAGTTTAAGGATGAGTTCTCAGTTGCCACAGCAACTGCCAATCGTCTGTAATCTAATTTATGGCCAATAAAAACAGAAACACCAGCTGGTCCTTAACTCGGTAAGAACAGGGCTGAGATTTTGTTTCTGAGCTTCTCTGAGAGTTTATATATATATATATATATATATATATATATATGTGTGTGTGGTGGGCAGGGGGTGTTTGTATGGAGCTCAGGTGTGAAGCTTCCTCCTGCAATCACACACCAATCAACCTCAGTTAATGTTTGACCATGAAGTTTCACTTATTGGCCAATTTGTGTGTTTGAGCACACGCACACGCACACGCACATGCACACGCACACGCACACGCACACGCACACGCACACACACACACACACGCGTATGTTTCAAGTTTTAGGACATTTTTGAGGTTTCAGACTCAGTTTTAGGGTTCAGCTTATAGTCCTGGTTGTATGTTACGGCAGCTAGATTCCCACTAAGACAGAGGAACACACGCACACAAGTTTGTGCTTCTAGTTGTATTATAGCAATGCAACTGTTTATGTAAGCAAATTCACACTTTAATTCCTTCTTACAACACCTAAGCTATCAATGGCCTCACGCTGCTGAGAGAGTGATGTGATTGGCCAGGAGCCCAAAGTGATAATTAACCACAGAGCTCAGTTCAATTTCCAAGAAACATCCAGAGAGGAAGAAAAACCTCAAACAGTCCAGATGGGATCCAACAAGGTCAGACATGACTGGGGGAGAATCAACATCAATGCTGAGTGTTTTTCCAGATCAACCAATCAGCTCTCGGATTGATTCGCTTCCAGGTTAGCCATCGGCTAAGTTAATTTCTACGAAAATCAACCTGTATAGACTCATTTGGACAGCTAGCTTATCTGATAAAGGAAAATTCCTGTTTATTTCTACCTGATATATAAATGTGGCCAGTGTGACTCTAAAGTATTCAAATATTTATGTTGTTTTTAGTTGAATAAGACGGTTGCACTGTAATTTCCATCATTTTATGGGTGAATCTACTTCTTTCGATCGTTCAAATAACTTTTTACAGATGAAGGCAAAAAAAATGAAGATGGTGCATGTCAGGTGAGATGCACAGGTGCACCAGCCTTACAGAACCAAAGATAATCAATAATCAGGTCTCCATTAGCGGAAGGAGCTCTGATCTCTTCAACAGTGAAACCAAACAGCACTTCACTTGCACTGAAACTGACTGAGGGTTGGTTTGACTCCAGATTTCTGCTCTGCAGCAAAAGAGAGAAACAGGTGCAGTCGTCTCCTAATAATAATCATCTATATGAATCTAAATCAACAGATTATTTTCCCTCTCTGGCAGTGAGGATCTATTCCCCGGTCGCTGCTGTGAGAATGAAAAAAAAAAGAAAAAGCTGAAAATGATGCTTGGAAGAAGAGAGAAGCAGGTGCAGGCGGCTCAGTTACAAACAGACATTACTGTTATTAGAATAAAAGCTTTAATTCCCCGTCGTCTCATTAGCCAATAATGGCTCCGTTCCCTCTGAATGCCACAGCTGATTGGCTGACTCATCTCCGCTAATTCACTTTGTGCTAATGGAAAAGAGGAAGAGGAGGAGGAGGAGGGTGTGTTCTTTTTAAGAGAGAAAGGGCTTTCAGTCTGTCAGTTTGAATCTGCAGGGAGAAGACGACTTTTAAAAAAAACCCAATATTTTATAATTTTTATTGTTTGACAAAAGGGCGCAGGCCAGCAGGAGGCGTAAGAGCAGGCATATTTACAACATTTAATAGGTTTTGTAGAATATCTGTAATTACATTTTTGACAAAAACTGCAATTTGACTGGTCAAAATTACAATATGACCAGCTGTAATTACAGTACGAGATAATTTCATTTAATTTTCTCCAGATTTTTTCTTCTTTTTGTTGGCCCTGGGCATTTTGCCTTTATTAGGTAGATACAGCAGGGACAGACAGGAAGTGTGGATAAATACAGCTGGGGAATGACAGGCAGCAAGACATCCAGCCGGCCGGGAATTGAGCTGGAAACTCAATGCTGATGGCATTTGCTCCCATGTGGTATGCGCCCTCAGCACTCGGTTATCAGGTCGCCGGAGTTTTTGACCGAGGTTTGAGAGCTCTGCAGGCTCATGCCATTGCAGGAATAAATGCTGAAGAATCCAATGCCTCAACTTATAATTAAAGTTTTTACTAAGCAACAGAAGTAGAAGCCGATGATATCAGCATATTTAAGAGAACGTCCACATGCAACAACCTGCTCTGACCCGAATTCCAAAACTCCGCCCTTTGGTAGTTCTTTGTTTTGAGGCTGTTGTTGCTGTCACTCCCGTCCTTTTCCATAATTAAACTGTTTAAACATAATTGGAAGCAGCTAAACTTTGGAAAGATTAAAAATGATTCAATAAGTTAAATTCAAAATGTTTTGACAGGTTGTCAGATCTTTGTCAGATCTCTATAATTGAATTTTGACTCATTTCTATTACCTAAAAAGCTAACTGTCTTACAAAAAGATTTCTTAAATAGGATATTGAAGATATCTGTAATTTTAATTTTGACCGGTCCTGATTGGAAGGAATATATCTGGAAAATTCACATTTTGGGATAAACAATTTTCCTCATACAGGAGAACAGGTCATGACTTCCCGGTCAAAATGAATTTACAGATATCTGTGTAAAAGTTTTGGCTAGTGAGAGACACCTTGTGGTGTTTTACATGTTTAAAGCTATAAGTCCTGGGTAACAGCAGCAGGTGTACATCAGTGACAGTTCCCCGTAGCAGTAGTTTGATTCAGCTAGATTGGTTTGGATAGCAGTTTAATAAAAATGGCTTTATGACTACTTTCTAATAACACTCAGATTGTAGGGTGTTAAGGTTTTAGGTTAAGCCCTCTTTCCTTGTTCCACAGGGATCAATCCTTGGAGCTCTTTTATTCCCCATACATGTAAACAATATTAATCTGCCATTGATTTTCTTTAATGTACATACTCAGACTGTAGTGCCTTCATGTTTTAGGTCAATTCCCTTTGCCATTAGCACAGGTGTTCCTTGGGGATCAATACTTGGACCTCTTTTACTCTTCTCAAACTTCATTATCCATGCTTTAAATTCTGATTATTGTAAAAGCACATGCTGAACACTAGGCCACCTAAAAGTATCCGGCCTACTGTCATCTTCAAACCCTTCATGGCCACAAAATGTAAACTGCTGCTTGTTATAAATACTTAAGACTTTAACTGGATGCTAGACTCGTTTTTAAGATCAATGCAGAACAACCGAAGGTGGAAACAAATCCTGTTTTTCTTTTAGCAGCCATAACATTGTTGCACAATCTACAATTTCGTGCGTGTGCTTGATTACGGTGATATTGTTTATGCGCATGCTTCTCAGTCCACACTGAAACCTCTCGATTCTGTTTATTACAATTGCATATTTTGTGAAAATGCGGGATGGTCCTCTTTAAACAGACGGGACAAGTTTATTTATAGGAATATTCTTCAAAAGTTACCCCTGCTCCTTTGTTACGTTTAAATATAGTACTTACAGTGTTTGGTCACAGGACATTCTAGCACTAAATCTCACGTTTCTGCCTACAAATGGATGGCGCTACAAATAATATGAAACTGTCTATCTTTAAAGTATACTGTGGTATATGTCCCTGTGCACAAGTCTCTCTTGAAATAGAGATCCTGATCTCAGCTACCTTTACATTAAGCACCTTATAATAATAAATATAATAACAGTAAAGAATCTGAGCTTGAGCCTTTCTACTCTCCTCTTACTCCAGCCGGTCGCGGCAGACAGCTGCCCTCTCGAGTCTCGTTCAGTCAAAGTTTCTTCCTGCTGAGGGAGTTTTTTTCCCTCTCTACTGTCGCCAAGAGCTGCTCAGAGTGGAACTGATGAGGTTTTTCTATCAAGTGCCCTGAGATGACTTATGTTATGATTTGGCTCTATCTAAATGAAATTGGATTGAATTGAGACATGTCCAGCCATCCACCTCCTCTGTCTGACTTCTAACTGCATTATGAGGACCATCAGCCCGACGATCAGACTGAAGTGAACACTGAAGTCCTCCATCAGCGAGTTAAAAAACCCAGAAATCCATGAATCATTGGGTTTTGTGCAGCAGCAATCAAAACTGGGAAAAGGAAAAATTATTCTTCTATTTAGTCACAGAAAAAAAACCTTATATTGACGTTCACAACTCGTATTCATTACGTTAAATCTGGCAGTGACATTACCCCAGTGTATTTACTGCAAGCTCATCAAGATTAGAGCACAAAGAAGTCTAACTTCCTGCTCACATAAATCAGACAGATTAGAGATCTAAATTGAATTTGGTCCATTCGTTCATTTTATTGATTCAGTATGAAAAGAACAAATGATAGACAGATTTCAGGAAACCACTCAGCTGTTTATAGAGCAGAGCGGGACTCTAAAATGAACTTTACATGTAAACAAACCGAAAAAAAAAAAGAAGCAAAAATCAGAGGAATTTCTCAACTAAGGCTATCCTCACAATCAAAATCAGCAGAAACGTGTACACAAGAATGACAAATTAAAGGGAAAACCGACATGAGGAGTCTTAGTGAGGTGTAAGGCCATCCGAGGAACTTTAGTGCTCCTGGGCACCGATTCTCCAAATCTCTGCACTGGAAGGACGAGCATCATTCCTCTGGTGGTGGAGAGATGGTATCTAATTTTTTTTTCTTTTTTCCCATAATGATGATGTGAAGCCCATAGCATATGAGTCACATCATTTTCATATTCATCATTTATTGGGGCCTCGGGCCCCGTGAATGGGGGCATTGTTATTCTGGACAACGAAACTCCCACCAAGATGGAGATGATGCATCGCAGGATGAAGGTGGTCGCTCTAAACCAAGCGGCAGCCTCTGCTGCTGGAAACTCACGAAGAGCGAGCATCATTAAAAAGCACATTAGAACAGTTTTGGTTAGTTCGCCCTTTGATGCAACTGTACAGGGGTGATAACTCAACTATGTGGCTTACAACAAGGCCTAAATTAGGGGTGCAGGCACATTCATAGGCTGGTGTGACAGAGCTGTAGTCAGTCGCTGCCTACTGGGCCTCAGTTCCACTAATGCGAGTCATTAAACTGAGCCTGGCCACAGAACTTGTGGTATTGGTTCCTTCAAGTGGAATTATTTCACTAATAATATGACTCGTGTGATAGTTTTGTTGAGCGAGCATCCAACAAACCAACATGGCACCGAGGCTTGGATTTCTGGCCTCCACATTTCAATGTGTGACATCGCGGTGGTTACATCCATCTTTTCTATAAAGCCTGTGCTCGCGGCAAACTTTTAAGTTTGTCTGGATTAAAAATGTAACCGCTTTTTGAGTGAGAAGTGCTGAGAAATGAACATCATATGGCCGAGGAGAGGTACTGCTGCAGATGAATCATAAAATAAAGATCATAAAACAATGACCAGATGCTTCAACAGCGACTGGAAACAATGAAACAACATTAATGTGGGTTTGTTTTCTGGTCCTTACATTTGGTCTCTGTTGGAGTAAAAGAAAATTAGCTCCACTTAAGAGAGTCAGTGGATAAAATCGTTTTGACGTATAAAAGGATTGTTATTTAGATCTAAGTCGCATGCGGCGTGTGTCTTTGTGAAACTGGATCCTGGCCTGACATTACAGACCCACGTTCTGTGACGTAATAATCTCTCATCTTCCACCAGGAGACAACTTCCTTTTTTTAAAAACTTCAATCTCCAGAAATAAATACTGTCCATATTCTGAATAAATTCTCAAGAAAAGCTCAAGAAGTTCCACAAAGCATGAGATTCTCTGATTGGACAGCGGAGTGAGTGAGTGTGAGAGTGTGTGTGTGTGTGTGTGTGTGTGTGTGTGTGTGTGTGTGTGTTGGGAGGTGCGGTCAGTGCAGCGTGTCTCCTCTCTCCCCTCAGGCCTGTTTGTTTTGGAACGAGAACAAAGAGCTGCTCACACACACACAAACAGACACACACACACACGTTTGTGCTTCTATCTATCTGAGGTCCCTTGTTGCTATAATGCATTCTTAGGTCCTGAACCTTGACCCTGATCTTCAGATTAAACCGCGTGTACACCCTCGAACAGCCTGAGGACCACACTAAACATCCTTGTACACTGGTTCTCAAAAAGGTACATCTGTGCACACACACACACACACACACACACACACACACACACACGCGCACACACACACCCATTCTCGCGGGACAAACCCTCAAGCTTCCTGTCGCCTCGCTCCTTGATGACATCACTCTCACTGAGCCAATTGGCTGTCAGATTAGCTGATATAGGAACAACACTGACAGACTGCCAGCCACTACTACAACCCCGGTTCTCCTGCTTGTACTGAGGAGGTGTTGTTGTGTTTTGTAGCTCCTGCTGGTACTGCACTCACTGAGCTTTGTGTTTCACTTCATGAAATGAGAAACAGAGAAGCTTTTTTGACCTTCGGAGGTCAGAGTGGCAAGCATGAACAGAACACCTGAAAACACAAATGCACTCTGGTGGACCTCAAGCCGAGTCCTGAGCTAAACCAGCCCTTTGTGTGTTTAACTTTCCTGCTGCAGTGCAACTCTCTCTGTGTATTTAGGGATTCTGACCTTACCTAACGACATTAACTGTGCTTTATCCTCCTCTCTTTAGAGGTGCACCGGGGTAACTGCTCCCCTGAAAATGAAACCCAAGTTGCACTTCACTCCTGTTACCTGTGTCATCTACCAGCTGTTGCAGAAAGGGGTTAAAACCAGGCCCGACTCTGGTGGTCTGACTCCAAATTTGTGGACCTGGCAGGAAGTGGATGTTGACCTGAAACCTGAAGCCCCAGTGCGCGTTCATATGGAGCTAAATCCAGATAAAAACCACTGCTTCACAAACCTTTTTCTTACACTGCAGCTCCACCCTGCTTCAGATCCTCAGCGGGAGTAAAAAAAAATATGGACATAACCGGTGCAGCCACAGTGCTGCTGCCCAGTGAGCAGCTGGGCAGGATGACAGCAGAGCCTGCAGAACCAAGAGGATTTCAGTGGATAATCCAGAAACTTAATTCAGTGGGTTTCCACTCTGAGCACCTGATGAAATTCACATAAATCTTCCTGTGCGTCAGGCTAAAAAGCTTCCCAGGTTGGAAATGCATAAGTTTACAGAAGTCCATCAAAATGCTTTCATGTGCAGCGGCTTCTTTAGGGAGAGGCAGAGCTTTAAAAAAACAAAGGCCGAGTTCTCTTAGGCAACTTCACATAGAAGCCGAATGGCTCTTATAATGCTAACCGAATGAGCCAAGTGAATTTCTCTGCACTGGGACTCGCAGCGAGTCCATTATTTATGCCGCATTTTGTTTTGCATGAGAACATAAAGGAGGCTGTGAATGGGAAATGGGGTAAAAATAACCCAAAGAATCCGTGTCAGTGAGAATACAGGAGGCCGTTTATGAGAACGACTTTGCTGCGAGGACTAAAAGGCCTCCCTGACACAGGTATGTACAGACTGACAGCTTAAACAGAGGCACCTTTAACCTGCGCAATTAAGACCCAGCTGGTAGCAAAACTCCCCGCAGTGACAATGAAGTCTTAGCCGAATGCCGCTAACAAGACTAATCAGCAGGACTTTAACAGGGTACTGTGGGATATTTTTAAACCTGGGCCCTATTTTTATGCCTTTATGGGTCAAAAATAAGGACAAAAATGTTTGAAACCGGTGCAACACTAACCAACCAGCAACCTCTGACCCCACGGGGTATGCATCCATGTCGGAAGACGCTTCCCATCTGGACCTTTTGACTTGCTGATGATTTTAAGCGTTGCATTTAAAGGACACAGTCCTCAGTTTGGTTTAATAAGACACAAAAAAGGAGTGATGGGAACTTCTTCCAAAGTGTCCAATTTGCTGGACTTATATCCAATCGTATCGGCTCCTTTTATTAGCAATGTTTTTGTGACAGTCGTGCATTGCAAAATAACAGCATCAAACTCACAGCACTGAAGCTTTTACACATCTGGGTCACATCGAAGCCTTTTATTCTACTCTGATCCCCTAAATGTGACTCAATCGTGAGACTGATGGACCAAATGTATGCCATTCCTAAACACCGGGGGGGGGGGGGGGGGGCTGCACAGAGGGGTTAAAACACAGCAAAAAACTGCTGCGATTTAAATCTTGATATGAAATTCTGAGAAATGCCAGTTGATCCGTTTCAGGGGGAGAAAAAAAATCCCATCCAGTGGCTGAATAGTTCAGATTAAGGCGGTATTTCCTGAGACTGGTTAAGGTGGTATTTCTTTGCTTTAGTGTTTTTCCACTGAGGCTGGCAGCAGGCTGATTGTGTTGCTGGGACCGGGGCCCAGTCGGCCTTCTCTAACAACATAATCGCATCAGCTCTGACTGTCGCTGGCAGCCTGACGCCTCACTGGAAGCTTCACAGTGAAACCTGCCTGAATTGAATGAGTTCAGCTTTTAAATACGAGCTCTGAATCCAAAGATTTACAGCCTCACACTCAGACCTCTTTTTCTCCAGGCAGCCACTGGCTTCTATAAAAATCAACCTGCACAATAGTCAGTGCTGAGGTTAGGGTTGCAACTGATGATTATCATTGATTGCATTGATTGTTTTGAAGACTACACATTATCTTCTCTGCCAAAAAGTTCAAAAGCTCGGAGAACAAATCATCAGCTCACAGCGATCAGTGTAGAAAAAAGCAAACCTGGCCTCCTGAGACTCTGAAATCTGCACATCTGGGGCGTTTTCTCATATTTGTTGCAGGATGGGTGTCAAAGCTGCCCCACTAAGTTTTAGACTGAGTCTGGGCAGAAGCGCTGCCTTAAGGACAAACTCAGGGAGCGATGTCCTCTCTCTTGTCGCTCCATCACCTGAGAGCTTCATATCTTGCAAAGATAAAGATAAGAAACTGGCACATCAGAGCACTTTGAAAGTTCTTATCAACACAAAGAAAAAAAAAACAAAACATCTGCTGACACTGATGATCACTGCAAGAAAGCGAGGTGAATCTCTAGAAGGAGATGTGGGAGCTTCTTCTGCCAGATAACAGGGTTTTATACTCGTACTGAGTTAAACGCACACGGGACTACGTCAGCCCGAGGGTGGGCGTGCGCTACAGGCTGTTAGCTTCAACCCGATTTCCAGCAGAGGCAGGCTGATGTGTAAAATGTAAATAAAACCAGAACGCAATGATCTGCAAAATATATGCTTGTTTTAAATTTGATGCCAGCAGTGTGCTTCAAAAAAGTTGGGAAAGAGGCAAAAAAAGACACCTGGTGGAAGATTTTGCAATTAATTAGGCTAATTAGCAACATAAATACAGTACTGTGCAATAGTCTTGGGCCCACGGCCGGCCAAAGACTATTGCACAGTACTGTATATTGTGCAAATTTTTATATCTATGTATATATG
>JAVDPK010001816.1:12226-29644 GCA_034780415.1 Cichlasoma orientale | reverse complement strand
ACACACACACACACACACACACACACACACACACACACACACACACACACACACACACACACACACACACCCCACTGTTTTTGACAAAAGAAGGAGGTCAGAGCCGGGACAAAGGCCCTGCCTTTTCCCTTCTCCTTTTACTTTACTTACACACACACACACACACACACACACAGAGCAGCACGGGTCATTAACTTATATTTCATCACTTTCATCAGCGTGTGGCTGATTGGCTGTGATTGGTTGCTTGGTTGGTTGCTGTGGGCAACTTCCACCCCATTCCACTCCTCCTCCTCCAAAACCCGGGCCCGGCTCAGAACTCGTCTCCTGGCGGGTTTCCCTGCCTGGTTGCCATGGTTACCACTGCAGGCCATTACCGCCATGAATAAGAACATCATCTACCCCCGACCTGAAATAACCCCACTGCAGACACGGAGAGGGAGGGAGATTTCTTCCTTCTGTTCTCTCTGGCTTGTTTTCTTTATTTTCTAAGTTCACATTATTTCCTGTCTTTTATCTCTGAGCAAGTGAAGAATATTCAAACTCATCTGTGGCGTGGGGACAAGAGTCTGTCACAGTGGGTGAACTCTACTGTCTTCTGGGAGCAAAAACATAGCACGTAATAATTAAATCTCAGTGTGAAAACTTGAGATCTCCAGAAAACCAGCGCAAGTCAGTGTAATGTCCTCTGAAGTGACGGAAACACGGCCGTGTGCGCTGCAGCCTTAGGGCAGCCTCTGGCCAGATGATGTAGTTTGCACAAAGAGACCGAAACAAAGGAGGAAGACAAAGAGATTTTTCTCCTCTTCTTTATTTTCCTATTAAACGTGCAGGATAAAATGGCCCAGATCATTTTTTCCTTACCATTTAATTGAAATCTTAGTCTTACCCCCGGATGTGTTAGCTTCAACAGAAACCAGGAAAATGAGGCAGGAATACACCCAAGCACAATAATGGACTAACCCAGGATACTGCAGAGCTGCTTAGAAAATCCAAGACGTGTTTTAAGTCTTTGGTGCTGAAATCAAGGTCAACTCTCAAGTCTGTAGAGAGCAGGCCCAAGCAACAACCTTCAGGACTGATCTCCAGGCTGTAGCAGTAACCCATCAGCTTATGTGCTCACTTAGACTTCAAAGAAGATTGTAATACTTCGGGGTTTATGACGCAGCGAGCAGATAAAGACTTCCTGTTATGTGGTTTGTGTCATTTATTAATGCAAATGCAGTGGCGGCGCCTAACGGCTGCGGCTCAAGAACATACCGTCCCCCGGATGGCTGTTCTTAACGTAATTTCGTTGTATGTATAATGATTAATTTCACTGTACGTATGATAATACTAAAAGCCCTATTATATTCTATTCAAACAAAATTTAAAAAGCTAAAAGGACTGTTTACCTGTATGCAACCAAAACCTGTTGAAATTTGATTAGTCAAAGAAACTTGGACTACAAACGCTAACCTGAAAGTTTCTGGGATCAAAATGTTCTCTTCCCCTTCCTACGGGTAATACGTGTTCATATCCAAATATCCGTGGACATCAGAGGGCTAGTCCAAGTCAAGTTTCAGGGATTTAAGTGATGCTTGTGGTGCAACTTACAGTGTGGATGCAGGCCAGCTCTTTGTTGAGTAACCACGGTAACGAGAGGCGTCCCTCTCCGCGGTAACAGGAGCGGATCCTCTCTCTCATGGCCAGGTTTATGTCATGGAGGGTGAACAGACAGAGGACCGTCTCTCTGGGGGGGTTGGAGCGATTCTTCTGACCCTGAAAAAAACGTGAAAAAAAAAAAAAAAGCAGCGTTTGAGCATTGCTGGTTTAAATCCTGGACAGGCCTTTGAGCAAGGCTCAACTGGAAAGTAAAAAACAGCTGAAAAACATCCAATCAGGACAGAGGACATCGAGGGTAACTTACCTGTGAGAAGACAACAAACAGGATGTCGTCGTTCTCAGAAAGGCCGAGTGCTTGTGCCAGCCGCCGCCCCGGTTTCTGCTTGTAGGCGGCCTGGACCAGTCGGTACTCCACGCCGTCTTTTGTGCAGCCCAGAGGAAACTCCACATACGAGTAGAACTCCGTGTCGTTGGAGCACATCCTCACAATCTTAGACGTGAAGAACTTCTCTCCTCCGGCATCCATCTGCGTCAGCTGCGTGTCCAGCTGCAGCGTCAGGAAGTACACGTACGTGCGACTGGAGAAGCCGTAGACGTAGTAGATGTCAAAGGCGGGATAGAGAGACAGGGTGTCGGACGGGATCTTGATCTGTGAGGAAACGAACTCATCCTGGTAAACCAGTGAGAACATCTCGACGCTTTCTTCATCGACCACCAGCTTCCTGCTAGAGAGCGTGGGGAAATACTCGGACTTTCCATCAATGGCGGCCCCGATGAACAAGTGGCTCTTGGCTTTCTCTGGCCTCTTTCTCTTGGGGTCAGCCAACCAGTCGTCCTCAACGACTACGCCTGCAGACAGAGGAGAAAGAGTCATGATGCCTGTTCAGAAAGTCCATGGTGTTCGGAACAAAGAGGCTCAGCCGTGGATTGTAAACCAAACGATCAATATATGACTGAAGTGCAGACTTTCAGCTTTAATTCAAGAGGTTTTCACAAACATTTTGCATGAACTGTTTGCAAGTTACCACCATTTTTGTACACAATCCCCCATTTTCAGAGGTCCGAAAGAAATGAGATGGTTGACTGACGAGCAGTTTCATGGCCACGTGAGGCCTGCTAAATATGGGGCCCAAAGAAATGTTAGTGCAAGCGAGGGAGTCCGTCATTGAAAAACCCAAATAAACCAATCAGAGAGCGAGCAGAAACTTTAGAAGCGGACAAATCAACAATCAAGAAATGAATGCACCAAAAGGCTTCACAACATCTAACCATGTCAACACTCTCGAGGGGTTAGGAAGGAGTCAAAGTCCACAATCAAGAGATGCCTTCATGACTGGAAATACGCCATTGTTTTACAATGCGGTGCAAACCACTGATTACAGTCATGACCAGGAAGGTCACATTGGACTTTGCCAGAAAGCATCTAAAAGAGTCTGCACAGTTCTGCAAACAAAACAAAACAAAACAAAACTTTGGACAAATAAAGCTAATGTTAACTTCAACCAGAATCACGGGAAGAGAAAAGTATAGCGAAGGAGAGAAACGGCTCATGATCTAAGCATCAACGTCATCTGTCTGACATGGTGAGGGCAGCATTATGGCATGGGCATGCATGGCTGCCAATGGAACCGGGTCACTAGTGTTTATTGATGGTGTGACTGCTGATAAAAGCAGCAGGATGAACTCTGAAGTGTAGAGTGCTTTCCTTTCTGTTCAGATTCAGCCAAATGCTGCAAAAACTGATCAGACGGCACTTCAGAGCGGAGATGGATAACGTCCCAACGCAAAAATGCAAAAGCAACCCAAGAGTTTCTCAAGATTTCTCAAAGAAACGGGATATTCTGGGGCATCTGGGTGGCTCAGGGGTGGAGCAGGCGACCACATTCATGTGCCGCTTGGCGGTGCGGGCGCCGCGAGTTCGAGTCCCGGCTTGCCGCCAATTTGCCCCGTGTCTTCCCCCGTATCTTTCCCCCATTTCCTGTCCCCTCTACACTGCCGATAAAAGCAGCTGTGGCCAAAAATGAAAAAAAAGAAAAAGAAAAAAAAGAAATGGGATATTCTTCAATGGCCAAGTCAGCTGACTGTTCTCAACCCAACAGAACATGTTTTCCATCATTAAATACAAAACTGAAGGCAGAGAGGACCTGCAGACAGGCAGCAACTGAAGGTGGCTGTAGTAAAGGTCTATCAGAGTGACTCAAAGGGGAACTAAAGCATTTTGATGTCCATGGGTTGTAGACTTCAGGCAGGCATTGGCTGTTTTTCATCCAAGTATTAAAAAGAGTCTATATTCAATGTTAGCTTGTCCCATTAATTTTGAACCTCTGAAATTGGGCGACTGTGTATAAAACCCTTTGATTTAAAGCTGAAAGTCAGCGCTTCAATCACATATTGATTGATTTATAATCCACTGTGTTGGTGTGCAGAGGCAAAACTGCATAAACCGAGTCTTTGTCCCAAACATTATGGACGGCACTGATGACAGGAGCAAACTCAGCACAGTTCTGAAAGGTCAGCTCTACCAGCAGGTGCTGGGAAATGAGCATCTGTCTCATTTACTTTACACGGCACTGAAAAAGCAGATAAGAACTACGTGGTAGGTTCTGCTTTTATTTTTTTGGCAGTTTAAGTAAACACAGAACAATGAACCGACAATTTAAGAGTTATAGAAGTCCCAGGACGGCGGTGGCTAAGTGAAAGCGGTTTTACTGTGCTGCTCCTTACTTCAGTTCTGCTGGCGTCCCACAGCAGCTGTTCTAGTACTTTAATCAAAGGTCGAACTAATTTCAATCACACCTTTTGTTTTCCTTTGATATCTGTGCAGAGGAAAAATTCCAGCATTTGTGAATGAACCAAAAACCTGCTTTAGAGTGAATAATGTGGGCAAAGTCTCGCTGTCAGTCATCTGCTGTTTAGTCCTGACAGTTTTCATTCAGCTTTTTGTTCACACTAAAAACTGTGTATAATAAAAACCTGCAAAATATTTTGACACTTGATCGACGTCTGAAAGTTGAAATGCTTCTCCAGCCTGCAAAGAACCGAGTCCAGAGGGAACACTGGAGCTTATTGTGCTTCTTTCAGGCCTTAAAATGATTAAACTGGGACGATGCACTAGTACAAAATCTGCCGAATGTTTATAATTGTATATTTACACCCGGAAAACATGAAAATAAAACTGCTATAAAATATTGTTTACAGAGAGCATGCTGGTAGATTCATGCTGTTGCATTAGCTGCTGATATCTCTGTAATTCACTGAAACAAACCCTCAGGGAAAACGAGCAGAGGCACAATTTCACAGTTGCTGCTGTCAAAGCCATTTGCTACTAGCTAAATTAACTGTGAAACAAAATGTGCTTCCTTGATAAAAACCCGTCAGAACAGCCATTACTTGCACCAGTTGCTATTGCTGATTTATTTTTTCTGTATGAGCAGATGAAGCTGAAAAATCTGCTGATATCCCGTTTCTTTGAGAAATCTTGAGAAACTCTTGGGTTGCTTTTGCATTTTTGCGTTGGGACGTTATCCATCTCCGCTCTGAAGTGCGTGCTGATGGTAACACAGACTCAGAGATGACTCTACATTTGCTTTATTTTACAGTTAGCGTATTTTACCCATTTATGAATTGGTGCTAACGGTTTACTTTTGTGGCCACTCTAAGAAGTAATGTAAGGTATCCACACTAACCCACAGGTTTCCATCTATTTTGATGGTGAAAAATTATTTATGGAACTAACTGGTTAGCTGGTTGTGATCATAGACGGTATACAAAGATGGACGTAGCAGACGCGCCTCAGACAGGCCAGTAGAGGGCGACTTCCAGTTGTATGGAGCTCTTTGGGGAACCGGCGTGCTATGACCTCAGTAAATGCTTTCCTGGTAACTTTATGGTCCCGATCACTAGATTCAGTTCACTCTGATGAAAACAGGAAGTTCGTTTTATAAATTATGGGTTAATTCAGAAAGGGTTATCATCCAGGGAATGCTGACTGAATAGCAACTCATTAATCATAAGTCGTTATCAAATGAGCAAATGGTACTTTACAGTCCGCTCCACAGCTCATTACATCGAGTTTTAAAGGAGACATATCATGCAAAATCCCCTTTTTTAGCCCTTAAATGCATTTTTTTGGGTACTTTGAGTGTGTAGGAGTGCAGGAAATGTAAATGTATTCTCTCCCGGTGCTGCGTAGACATCTTTATATTCTTTTTGGGTCATAATTTTCAGTCTGTTCTGTTTTCTCTGTTCACTGTTACGTTTTCTTATCTGTTACGTTTTCTGCTGGTAGCTAATCGTAGCGCTGCTATCAAACTACAAAGCTGGCCGAACGGGGTGGAGTGAAACGCTCTGTGACCTGGAGGGAGGCGGGGCGTGAAATGTCTCATTCACATTTAAAAAGACCGCAGCAAAACGAGTTGCTCTAAGACGAGCCTCAGAACAGGTGTAAACGAGGGGTCTGTGGAGCTACAATAACGAGGAATTCAGACCAAAGCATTGCAGTTCTGCTTTATATAGACCACAAGTGAACGATTTACATATAAAAAGGAAGGATTTAAAAGCATGATATGTGCCCTTTAAAACACGGTGAAAACGCCCAGCTTGAATCTTTTCACCAACCAGTGGGTGACATCATCGTGGTTACAGCCATTATTTGCACCGTTCAAAAGTATTCTCTTCCAACTTTCTCTTATTTTTCTACCTGTTGAGGGCTCTGCCCACCCTTCAGTGTAGCTTACCTGCCATCCCATCAGCCTCTCTGGCTCCGGACAGGTAGTGCTCCTTGCGGTGATGCGGTTCCCCCAATTTGAAAAGATCCTCCAGCCTGAGGAACTGACAGACGCCCTGCCAGATGGAGCCGCACGCCACCAACCTGTTCCCGATATAATCCACTAGCAAGAGCTTGTTCACGTTATCTGACATCTCCAGTCTGAGGACAGAGGCAGACAGGTAAGGTGAGACAGGTGGAGACAGACAGGTGTGGGGATATAAAGAAAGAAATAAGTGAGACAAGAGGAGACAAACCGATAACCGCAGGATCTGACGCTGGGTGGAGGGTAACACTTAGCATTGTCCTCCACAGGTCCGGTCATGTGACTCCTCAGCTCCGTCAGATTAGCCGAGAGCTTCAGCACTCGGTTGACGGCTCCGACATACACCTCACCTGTCCTCTGGTGGACGGTCAGGTGAGTGAGAGAGGTGTCGAAGGCCCGGTACACCACTCTGCCCGACGCCACCGAGGGAGGTGGAGGAGCAGCCGGGGCAGAGAGGAGAGGGGAGGAGAAGAGGATGAGGGAGAGGAGATGGAAGAGGAGCAGAGAAGAGGAGCAGGAGACCATGGTGGACAGAAAGAGGAAGAGGAGGAGGAGGAAAGGATGAAGGGGAAGAGGAGGAGAGGAGGGGAGGAGGAAGAGGAGAAAAGAGCTGGCGGCAGGTCTGATGAAGAGTCGGCTTCAGTGGGGCATGGCTGCAGGGAGAAAAGAGACAAAAACACATTCAGAAGAATATTCATATTTTTAGGTTGTCCTCAGTGTTGCAGTAATTCAGTGATCGATCTCGGAGCTTTAATGGCTCCATTACAAACAGCTGCTCCTGAGAGAGAATCTGGCTGCTTTTAGTGGCACCAATATGGCTGAATGCATGAAAAAGCAATTCCTATACAGTCTGCATTCAAGATAGGTTGCAGCGCTTGGCTACACGAAAGAGGCAAACACTCAACACAATGCGACTACTGCAGAAGCTAACCAAGTGACAATCCTTTTCTCTTCTCTTTCCCCTCACCCCTCCAACTGGTTCCAGCAGATGGCTGCCCCTCCCTCACAGGGTTCTGCCAGAGGTTTCTTCCTGTCAAAAAGAAGGTTTTCCTTCCCGCTGTCGCCAAGTGCTTGTTCACAGAGAATCATTTGATTCTTGGGGTTTTCCCTCTAATACTGGAGAGTCTTTACCTTACAATAAAAAGCACCTTGAGGTGACTGTTGTTGTGAATTGGTGCTATATTGATACAACTGAACTGAATTGAAATGCTGCTGTTCCTCTATTGGCCACCGGAGGCTGGATCCAAAAGGGGCCAATCCTGACAGACTCCTATTTGAAAACGCCAAACTTTACAGCATCAATAAACATGTTTACATAATGATTTTTCTTTAATAACTTAACCGTCTGGACCATGGAGTAAAATTTCAGTTTACACAGCGTTTAAGTAGATTCTTGATTTCAACCACGAAACCTTCTAAATGTCCTGGAAGCCAGTCACGTCCCTATTTCAGAGCCCATCTGTGGTGTGATCAGCCTCAGGCGGGTCACCTGCAGGAGGATAAACGCTACAACATCAGACCCCCGTGATGCCCGCCGGAACATGTATTCAAAAAGCCCCCTCAAACACCAAATGAGGCATTTCACAAACAATTATCCCGATCTTAGCCTGACAGGCAGCTTTAGAAACCTACAGGCAGTATTATTTACCAGAAACACACACACAGAGATAGCGAGTGCAGAGATTAGCAGTGTGTGGGAGTGTAATCGAAGCAGATAGAGTTATTGATCTGTTTCTGTCTGTCTTCTCACCGAATCTCTCTCATAAGCCTCAGCAGCTCCAGTAACACTAAGCTGGATGGAAACTTCACTCTTATCCTGGCAGCCAGTCCAACTCGGACTGACTGACAGCTCTAATCAACACACACACACACACACACGCACGCGCGCACACACACACACGTAAATGCCTCCACAGTTTAATCCTAATCTACAGTTATATTGAGACCAAATGAAGGACAGGTTTCTGATTGCGGCCGCGGGTATTGCGTTGAAAAGCCTGCTGCATCTGTGCAATGCGTGGGCGTCCTAGTGGGAATTGAACCCTCGGCTGCAGCAGCGCTTTATATCAGCCTCCTGGTTTTCAGCTCAGACGCATTAATCAATACGAGAGAATTCGAGACACTACGTGTGGAAACAAAGAGCCAGATTTATTTTCTTTATCTGCTTTTCAGGAGTTTCTTGCTCTGGCTTCTCGGTTACATTTGGATTTTCTTTTTATTAATCTGAATAAAGTTTAATGGGGAAAACTCACTGCAGTCTCGCCAGGTCAGATTTGGTAACATCTCTTTTTGAAAACTCACTTTTAACTCGGGTCGGGATTAGTCAGTGGGCCTACAGAGAACACATCTGTTCTGTTAAAAAATGTCTTTGAAGTGACTTAAATGGGACCCCTTCAGCTCTTTTTCATCTCTGTGTTTTCACTCTGGGACTGCACGGAAACAGTGTTGCATGAGTCACGGTTAAAAGGAAAAAAAATCCTTATTTATCTTATCCTGCAGCACTTTTGCTCATCCTCGGTCTAAAAAAGCAATTTTAACCCTACATTAAAACATTAAACTATTGCGGAAGAGCTTTAAATTTGCATTCTTCCTAATATCCAGCAGGGGGCGACTCCTCTGGTTGCAGAAAGCTTGTATAGAAGTCTATGAGACTCCCTCCCTCGCTCTGCAACATCAGTAAACACTTTCCAAAGATGGACTTCATGGACAAAACAGTGATTTTTTTTAGTGAACATCATTAGAGCCAGAAAGGATGATAAACCAGGAAATGCTTATTGGTCAAAAACTTGGCGATCACAAGTCATTAGCCAATTAATGCACAGCACCAGATCAACCCCGTCACTCATCAAGTCCGGCTTCAAAACATCACAGACTTCACGAACCCGCGGCTGTCGTCACGGTGGTCGTGTCCACCCTTTATATGCACTCTGTGTGAGACTCCTGTCTCTTAAAAGGCCCGCCTCCCTGAAAGCCCACTTTCTTCTGATTGGCCAAAATGCCGAAGCCCACCAAATTGAGCAAAGTTTTATGAACGTGGTTAAACATCGTTTGTACTCACATTGTGGGTATTAATTGCATTTGATATATTAAATCACCTTTTTTCAGCATCTTTAATTGCATTTTAAATTTCACTAATATGTGTGTAACTTTGCCCCAGTGTAAATCTATCAAATCTGAATAACTAGTTTAACCAACTAATATTTCTGGTGCTGTCCAGTAGCTTTGTTTACTCGTGTTAATCAATAAGAACATTTAAATATAAATTATATATAAAAAGAGGAAACTGCTCTGGTCCTTTTATGTATTCCAACCTTGCTGTTAGTAACTATGTTATTAAATAAATTTCAGACAAAAATGGGGGAAAATGTAGGTTTCTCAGGTGTAAGGCTTTGCTGCTTTTCTTTGTCTAATTCAGCTTCTAAAAGTGAGAATTTGTGACTAATTGTTGATCACGTTAAGCATTTGGGGGCATTTACAAGGCTCCATTAAATACATAAGGGCTTAACGGTCAATTGAGAACGTAATCGTCAGATTAGCAGCAGGTGGTAAACACAGATTTTTGACATGCAGCGTGATGGAGGCTCCACAGACGCTGAAACTGCAACAGTGCAAAATTTGGGACAAATGAAATAATGAACATAGAGTAAAGTGTGGAGTAAACCCGGGGGTCTCTGAGCGGCCACATCTTCTAACAAACAAATCATGAGCCGCCCTGTCCTGTTAATTATACTGTCAGCGTGTGAATTACTTTGAGCAAACAGGGGAGACGTGTTGGAGTGAGGAGGTCCACACGTCTCTCTGCAGCTTCATTAACACATGAGAAGAAGAAAAAGTCTTTTTAGTGTCGTTTAGGAGAAGTCCTCCTCGCGGTCTGACGGAGCTAAAATAGACCCTCCGCACACTCACATCGCCGAGAACGACGGCGTCTAATGAGTAGGAAACTGAATGGAGGGATAATAAAGTTTTCAGCTGGGCAGCGGAGACGTACAGGAAGCCGAGTCCAACAATTAACCCTGTGACACACACACAGAAACACAAAGAGGCAGTGAAAGATCAGCACATTAGTTAATTAGCCTGCTGAGCTGAGGGGGAGACCGGCGAGAGGAGAGGTCGACAGATGGACCTGTGTGTGTGTCTGAGTGTGTGTGTGTGTGTGTGTGTGTGTGTCTGAGCATGTGACAGACAGCTGGGCAGACAGAGGACACAGATAGAGTTTCTCTAACTGGACTACGATTTCACTGGATCATCCATCACCCCGGAGAACCAGAGGCTGTGAGTGAGTGAGGACGAATGCTGGGGCAAACCCATCAGAGAGAGGCCTTTTCTGCACTTCCAGGGGCGGTTTGAGGATTCAGACTTGGTTTGGAGTCAGGTTTAGGCTAGGGCTGGCTGCTTCTCCTAAAAACCTTCATATGATCCAAAACAGTACAGTGAGAGTACTCACACGAACTGGAAAGAGATCATATTTCTCTCATATTAGCCTGTTAAATCCAGAATTTAATTTAAAATATATCTTCCCACATACAAACTCCTAAATATTTCAGGAGTCATCATACGTTAAAGACTCCACAGTCCCATCCTGACAGAGCACCTCGCTCTGAGACTGCAGGCTCACTTGTGCTTCCTGGAGTCCTAAATGGGAGGCAGAGCCTTCAGTTCCTGTGGAACCAGCTCCCAGTTTGGGTTTGGGAAACAGACTCTCTCTCTACTTTAAAATTTAGGCTTAAAACATTTATTTTTGATCACGCTTATATAGTTAGGGCTGGATCAGGTGACCCTCAGCCATCCCTAGCTCCGCTGCTATAGCGTCACACTGCTGCGGGGACCTCCCATGATGCACCGAGCATGCATTTACAGTTCTGTCTCCCGTAGTTTGCGTTAAGTCCAGAGGGCTCTTCCTGCTGGAACACAGTTCTTCCTCCCCTGCTGCAATGAGGAGCTCCGAGAAGACTGTGGTATAAAAATAAAATGGAACTGAACACGACTGAATGCGTCGTGTTATTAGTCAAGCTGAAAATCCAGCTTCATTCCTTTAATAAAAGAGAGAAGTGGTGTGAATGTTCCCTTTTGACTGCGGCTGCTCTGAAGAAAGAAACCGTGCTCACCGCTTTGTGCTCTTTTCTTTAAGAAAGCCAAACAAATTTAACTTTCCTTCACAACTAAAAAGCATTTTTGGGCGGCGTCCAACCTCAAACCAGAGAGGTGAGCAAACCTTCGGAAGCGAACGGAGGAGGCGGAGAGTCTGCAGAGCCTTCGCCTGAACTGGCACAACATAAATAAAACTGAATAAAATTGAGTAAATCAATTCATTCCTTTTCCTTTACAGTGGTGCACTTTCACCCTCCCTAAAAGCACAAATACACTCACTGTTTGGCTCAGCCTGAGACAAGATCACAGGAAGAGAGCCTGAGGCCAACAGGGTCCATCTACAGGAAGTAAAAATGGCTTTTTGTGGCACACCGAGCTGTCAGTTGTGTGTTGGTAAGACCGTCCGTCGCCCTCCCTGCGGCTTCTGCGCAGGTCTCCCGAGATGAGTTTTCAAGTTCAATAACTGCATGTTTTTAAGTCAGTGAACATTCATGTTAAATTATCGAGATTTCGAGATTAATCACGACTTCGGTTCCCGTCACCGAGCGGTCCGGTTCTGAAGCAGCAGCTGTGCGGTCGGTGTGTTTCAGAAACAATCGAAGTCAAACGTTTCAGACGCTCTGCCGCCGCTCGGCTCGCTGTCAGGTCGGCGCTGCGGGTCGTCAACATTCATTAGGCTTCATTAATGCTCTGCTGTCAGATCTGAACCGACTACGTGACCTTTGGTTACTCGCAAATTATGAAAGCTAAACTTAATTATCAAGGGGTGGGGTGGCGGGGTGGGCTTCAGAGGATTCATATTTGATAAGTGGATCTGATATTCAGAAGCAGCTCCATTAGGAAACATTTGTATGCAATTACCAACAAAAGGTTAGATTGCTGAGAGAGCAGGAAGGAGGCAGAAACCACGAGTTATTGATGATCAAATAAAGTCATCAATCCAAAGCGCTGTGGTTCAGACACGTGTGGCACTTTCCTCAAATTCCTTTTGTGTATTTTTGTGACGTTTTGCCGTACAGGAGAAAGACCCCCCCCAAATAATGCCACACAAATCAAACCACAACAACTCTTTATTCTGGCACATTAACACTCCGTCTTCTTTGATTTTATGAGCCTTTCATGCTTTATGAATGCGTTTCAATGCAGATGCTGCAGCTACTTTAATCTCTCCCTCACCAGTTAATGGCTTTAAATGGCCGCTAAAAACAGCTTTTAATAAGCTGAAAACAGGAATGTGAATCACTCGGTTTAACTTTATCAAAGAGCAAAAATCTTACTTGCTTTGTCGCTAGCAGACTGGCTAATGACGTGCAGCCAGCGGGCGCGCAGATCCAAACCGGAGACGTCCGGTCTCAAAACACTACCAAGAAAATGCTCAGCTACAGGATGATCATGCTGTGGCTATGTCCATATTTTATGCACTCTATGTTTGGTTAGCAGCAACTAACCTTTCAAAATAAAAGCTGTCCTTGCAGAGGTGAGTCTCACCACTTGGCAGCCATCTTCAATGCAAAATAACCAGAGTCATTGAGGAGTCGTGGCACCCGAGAATCCTGAATCTACAGGACAATTCCGAGAAGCTAAATGTGGCTAAAGATGCCACAAAAGAGCCAATCAGCATTTAGAAGGGGGGAACCTTCAGGCCCCCCTTGGGGCTTTCACCCAGACAGAGAGTCCTGCTTCTTTAAGGTCTTTGCCATTTTCTGAACTCACTTTCATTTCTGTAATCATCAGGACATAAAAACTGTAAGCACATAATCCATCCATCCATTTTCTTTCAGTAGTCTGATTCATCGAGGGTCATGGAGGGGCTGGAGCCTGTCCCATCTGTCACAGGTCGAGAGGCGCAAGTACACAATCAGCAGTCAAGTTAAGAAATCTGCTTAAATTGTTTCCTGACTTTTCAGTCTCTCGATCCGGCGCATTGATCTCAGCCTTTCATGTTTCGCTCCTGAGATGCATTTCAGGTCACATTATGAAATTATGTGACCATCTCCAGCATCAAACCTCCGTGTTGGAGTGCTGAATTCTGTAAACACTGCACCGAGCCCCGCCTTTGCTGGACGCGGATAAAAAGCCACCGAACGCCAGCGCCAGCTGTATCTGAGCGCGGCCGCTCTATCGGGCCCGAAAGTGTCTCAATCTCCCATCTGTTGGCCCGAGTCGCCTCTAAACCGTCCAGCTCTCGGCTCTTATCTCTGACCATCTCTGACCGCCCGGCATCTCCCGCCACCCAAACGGCCCCCGCAGCCTTTCACACCAGGAAACCGCAGCACAATGCTGCTTTGTTGTGTGTTTATCGGCGCCTGAGATTCGCACACAGAGCCTCAGTCACAGAGACGGAGGGGTCACAGAGGGGGGACGCAGATGGAGGTGATGGATGTGGGTGAGGGAAGGGGCGTATTAGTTTTACAGCTTGAAACTGGGCGGCGATGAAGCAGCTGGGAGCACTGCATGTCATATAAACTATAATGATGATATTTCTAAGTGTTGGAGCAGATAATGATCACCAGGCTGATTCTGACTGAACTTACAGATCCGGGTCGGTTTGCACTTTGAGGACCAGCGTCTGCTCTCGGAGCAGTTTGTGCTCATTAAGTCTGTCAGATTTAAATATGAATGAATGGAGCTGAAGTGAAAAAACTAAAAAAAATTAAAGGGATATTTAGTGATTTGATTATTCACATCACAAAAATAACAGAAGCTTTTGATTGATGGATTAAATCACGCTGTCACCCTCGCATGGCCTGACTAACATCTTTCATGTCTCCTGTTAGTTATTATTCTTTTGATTACGTCTCCATTTAATCTTCTCCTTTCCTTTTTAGTCAGTTCATTTTTAATTGTGCTGTTTAATTATTTTAGACGTTCCCATAAACAACACTTTTCAAAGTATGTCAGATAATTGGCATTTATTATTTAGTGTTTCCACTTTTTAGATCTGACTTTTTGGTATTGGATACTTTGTCACAAATAAAAGAAACAATTTTAATGTTATGTTTTCATGTTTTTAACAGGTTATCGATCACTTTTGATGCTTTCTTGTCATTTTATTGTTAAAAAGCAGCATCTGTGTCTCTTCAGGCTGTTTTGTAGAGAATTCACCAATTTATCCTGATATAATGAGAAAACTCAGAATAAATAAGCCAAAACTGAGGAGAGCGTGTTTGTGTCACAGTGGGACCAACACGCTGCTCATTCCAGTTCACATGGAGTCGGTGTCAGAGATCATTGCAGCCGTTTTCTGTTATCCAATTAGGGTGGCGGGGAGCTGGAGCCGGTCCTAGCTGACATTAGGCCAGAGTCAGTGAGCACCCTGGACTTGTCGCCAGTCTATCGCAGAGTAACACAGCCATTCGCACCTCCATCCACACCACCCGCCAGTTTTACAATAACTAATTAATCAAAACATTCACATGTTTGAGATGCTGGAAACAAACAGGCAGGAGACGACTGAGATATCCAGACTCGCAGTAGTGGGTAAAACCAGATATTAGACTTGATGTCTTAATAGCTGTAATGTATAGAAACCAAGTGAGATGGACTCTGTTGATAAGTGCGAGTTAAAATGAATCTAAAGTTGAAGGACAGGAAGGTGAGCGGAGGTCGTGTGAAAGCGCTGTGCTGACGGCTGCCTGTGTGAAGGTCACTTCTGTCTGAATGTTTCTGAATCAGCAGAATCCAGCGGCTGCTTTATTACACCGACGGGACGATTTCACCGGAGCTGTCACACACGGAGCCGCCGCGCTAATAACAAAAAGACCAAAACACATTTGTATCGCACAAATTATTCCGACTAGGCTGAGCATTAGTGTCCGCTGTCTAAATGATGACTGAAACTCTTCTTAATCACAAACGCCGCTAAACACAGGCTGCAGTTTGAATCATCGCTGCACCTCCAGTGCTCTGGGTCCAAGTCCTGCCGTGAAGCCAAGCTTTTTTTACTCTCAGCGTATGACAGTTACAGTGTGGAGCTACTTTATCGCCCTCCCGGATACTGCTGGGAACCAAAATGTGCAAAATGTATTTAATATTGTGTTAATTAAGAGCTGAAACTAGAGATTCAGCCCATAAACACATCAGGAGAGCGTCTGTGGGGTCACAGATCAAGTGAAGAGCTGGGCTGTTTTCCAGTAGACCTCTATACAAGCTGGCCTCTTTGCACCCACAGGAATCACCCCCTGCTGGCCACCAGAAAGAATGCATGCTTAAGGCGCTTCTGCATCGGCTCCACTTTTCATATACAGTGTTTGGCTAAAAGAGGCTGGTTCAGAGGATGAGCTGAAGGGCTGCAGAGGGGGCCACAATAAGAAAAACAAGGATTTAAAAAACATGACTCACACACAGCAATAATATAGAGCTGAAAATGAGCCAGAGTGGAACCATTTAAATAAGCACAAAGAGATTTTAAGGGGGATTTAAAACCATGTCCGTTTGGAGGTGGATCACAGCCTAAACATCACTGCATGAAAACAAAATATCTTCCTGATCAATCGGCAGGAATAAACAGAAAGCATGTCGGGTACAGCGCGGTTGATGTTTAAAACGATGACATCGGGGATGATTTAAAGTGCTGGCAGAAAAAAAAAAAGTAAAGAAAGAAAGCACCCCCCCACCCCCACCCCACCCCCAAACATTCAGCGGGAAGCTGTCATCACTCCAGAACCCGGTGACAGCTCTGTGACGACAGAACAGCAGCAAACACTGCGCCTGCTTTCCCTCCGAGTCCTGCACGCTGAATTACTCACATATGAAATGAGTGTTTTTATTGAAGTTGATTCAAATGTGTTTTACAGCCTATACGCTGCTGCTAAGTATGATTTTCCTTGTAAACAGTCAGTAAATCTTTTATGTTGGTGTAACAACAGCTGATCTAATTTAGTCTGATTGTTGTGTCACTTCCTGTAATTACATAAACACAGTGAGCCGTAAACCACCGAGTACGTTAATACGTCCGCTTTAATTTCACTGCATCTTCCTCTCAGCCGGCCCCTATAATTACAAACCACTGTAAACCGTCTGACTGTGCTAATAACAGCTAACACGCTAACAGGCTGTCCTGAGAGTCCCACGACGTGATCGCTTCACCGTCCGTCTGGAAATCGGAGCTTCTTCCTGCTGCTGCTGGCTGGAGGTAAATAAGAAAGAGCCTCTGTGGGGAGGGAGAGGAAGGATCTGCTTCACCAGACCGAGCTGCTAATTACACACTGCAGCTCTCGCCACAATAGACACTGTTCGTTAAACATACGAAAGCGGAGCGGGGGAATTTAGCAGGAAAGAAGAGACAGAAGCAAAGGCTTGTCCTAAATATGGGGAAAAGAATCTCCTCTATAGCGTCAGTTTTAGCGTATTTCCATCTGATCTTACAAGAGTTTCTCCTGAAAACATTACCCGTACATGAATATCTGAAACTGTACTTTAGGAAAAGATCTAATAAATAAATCCATGAATCTCTTTGTTTTCTTCAGTTAGTGCTTAGAAATATCTCACAGTCCAAAATCCAGAGTTACAGTTTACTGCGGTGTTGGGCAAGCAAATGCAAATCCACATTTGAGAAAGCCAGCCATCCATCCGCCCATCCATCCACCCATCCATCAATCCGCCCATACATTCATCCATCCTTCCGTCCACCCATCCATCTATCCGCCCATCCATCCACCCATCCATCCACCCATCCATTCATCCATCCTTCCGCCCATCCATCCACCCATCCATCTATCCGCCCATACATTCATCCATCCTTCCGTCCACCCATCCATCTATCCGCCCATCCATCCACCCATCCATCCACCCATCCATTCATCCATCCTTCCGCCCATCCATCCACCCATCCATCTATCCGCCCATACATTCATCCATCCTTCCGTCCACCCATCCATCTATCCGCCCATCCATCCACCCATCCATCCACCCA
>JAVDPK010001814.1:0-10507 GCA_034780415.1 Cichlasoma orientale | reverse complement strand
GTATCGGCAGATACCCAAATGTAAAATATCGGAATCGGTATCGGACATGAAAAAGTGGTATCGTGCCATCCCTAGTTTTGAGTAAAAAAAAATTGCACTTCCCATGACTGGCCAATAGATAGAAGAACAAACAGATATTTAGAAATCTGTCAAAAATGTGTTTAAAACTAAACATTGTTCAGGTATGCAAGTAAATAACTGAAGTTTGGCATCTTAATCTAAAAATAAAATAAAATACTGCACTTTACTTTTTCTTTGTTTTTGTTTTTTGTAAAACAGTAAATTTGAAAATTTATGGATAACAACAATAATCATATTTTAGCATTAAAAATATAATTTCAGCAGTTAAAGAACGCACATACTGGTGGATTAATCATTACAGAAACATAAATTTTGGTAATTACCAATACCGTTAATTTAGAGCAGCTGTGGCATAAACCTTACTTTGGGTGGTGGTGTAATAAATTTGTTAAGCACTGTTCATAGTATATTTATTGCGGGCCATCTGCTCATACACAGCAGGCAGCAGTATGCATCAGCGGAAACTGCAATTGTCTTCTATATATTGTCCTTTAACTCAGTGTCCTTATATCCTTATATAACAAAGTGCTGGCTCGCCACCATATGATCAGCCATAGGAGTGTAGATTCAGAGCACCAGCACTGACGTCTCACCACATCTGACAAGTTGTTGATGTTAATTTGCTGTTTTTTGACCCCAGTTTAACCATGCTCCCAACTCAGATGATTCTTTAATTCTCTTACTTTCTCACATTACAAGGTACATATGTCCAAAAGAACATATGTAACCCTCAGTGGATATAACAGTTCAGTTTGCCTGCAATCATATGTAGTGAATGACATTTGCAGTCGGAATGGAACAGTAGTTTTGGGAAATCATCCTATTTGGTTTGTTCGAGTTAGATTTGAAGTACCACAATACCATGATTGTATGGTGAATATAAAGTTCCACCAGCAGCCAGCTAGCTTAGCTTAGCATAAAGAATTGAGGCACGGGAGAACATCTGGTTCTGTCCAAAGGTATAAAAATGTGTTAATTACCTCTAAAGCGCATTTTGACATTCAACAAATAATGTGCAATTGTTCAGGATATTATGGTATATATTAGACTATCTGCTGACCTCTAGGCTACCTTTTGAATTTAGGATCTTTATTAAGATAAGATAAGATAAGATAAGATAAACTTTATTGATCCCGCAGCGGGGAAATTTGTTCATCACAGCAGCTCCGTACAGAGAAGAATAAAAAAGATGAATAAAATAAGACAAATTAAATAAAATAAAAATAGAGAAGAAAAAACAAAACAAAACACTAAACAAAACTTCTATTCTAAGTAGAAATCATGTTGTATAGTGTTATAAATTTTATATGCAATCAAGAGTTGTATCAGCCTACTTCCCTAACACTTAGAAAGAAACCAAATATTCTTATATTATTCAACTAATAATTTAATGAGTGTGGCATTTGCGATAAACAGGTAGGGCACCCTTCACAAAGCATCACCGTAAGCATCTCTGATATACTGTGGGGGACATTTTATTTTGTTCTACTATTCCTGGCTCCAAACTCACAGAAGAGACTGACACACTTCACACATTTCAGACACATTATTTCCCATTCTTTTCACCTCTTTTCAATTGCTCATCTCTCGGTCAGCTGGGTATAGATTTCAGTCCTCTCTCTATAGACGCCATACTCTCATTCTCATGTCTTAGGGCCATCAAACTGTCATCCAGGATTTACTCAAGATGGGTGGAGAGAAAAGCCAAGAAATTATCTACTCTTGCACATGGAAGGGGGACAAAGAGTGAAGAAAAGGAGCGAGATGGGGACATGAGTGTGGAGAAAAATGGCCGTGAGTAAATAACGTCTATGGCAGCACGAAGCAAGTGCATCTTCACAGCCAAGCTCACAGCAGGACATAATGATTACACAATGAAATTCAGCTACAAGGACAATGAGTATTTTAAAAAGGAGAAAAGAAAGACAGGATAGTTTTTATTGTGTACACCATAAGAACACATATCTTAAGGCAGTTTCTTTGCTTTACTTAAAGCAAACAGTGTACAGACACAATGAAAATATTCTTGCACAATAAATTATTTTCATAAAAAAAAACAAGATTTTATTATACTTACAAATAATCTCAATCGTTAGTTTCTATTTAAGGCAGACAAAATCTGGACAGCAAATTCATGAGTCCTACTAGTGATGAATGGATGTGCTTTAATGCACAAAATTGAGGCCATTACATGTATTTTTAATTGGCTATAAATATTAAAAGCATATGCTTTGAAATAAAATGCGGACCACAGTAGTGTGAGTCTGTTCTGATAAAGACAAAAGAGACATTATAGGATGGATATGTGTGGCGATCTGCTGTCAGTTGATTCATAAACCTTCCTCTCTCATGTACACATACATGATGGAAAAAGGTAAGATGGATTGAATGAGGCCAAGGATGTGGATATTGATGTCTCCATCAGGATACTCCTACTCATAAGGCATCATCTGCTCACTTATGTGTGTAATACTGACAGGCAGAATAATAATGCCTGTCACACATCAGTGAAGACACTGCTGGACCTTCACAGCCCATAATTTATTGCTCTTATTTACCTCACATACTTTCTTGCAAATGGTGGGTCAGCAAAACACGAGGGATACTCAGGCGCCTGTGATGTGATGGATGCAGATTTGCACACATTAAACTTTGTGGTGAAATCAATCCTGACTCTAAACACTGTTGCCAGAAAGAAAAAAAAGTTTAGTATTGGACGTTTAATGACATTAAATGTTCAATAAAATTAGAAATTCCTTGTTATAAATCTGCAATTTTATAATAGAGTGAAAAACGTTTATTTTAATATATAGTTTAAGGTGATTGTCAAGTGCCATACAATACCACTGAATATCACAGAGATTGACTGGCGGCGCTGTTTAGTGATTAGTCGTGTCAATAAACTGTAAATAAAAGATGGACATGACATCGCCAGTTGGTTAGTGAAGCCCTGAGCCGAATGTTTTTTTCCATTTTGATCTTGGCATTTTGAAACTGGACATAATGAGTGAGGAGTAGATTTGACTTAGAAGCACTGGAAGCATACACAGTAACAACAAGCTAGCTCTGCCTTAAAACATAGCCTCCTTATCCTCCTTTTTGACTCTAATGGGGACCACAGTTTACAAAATGAACATCATTTATTAAAAAACACTTAAAAATTGAGACCACCATCTCATTGGGTAACTGTTTATGGAGGTCATAGAGAAAGGGTCATTTTTTTGTGTAAGCTTTCAGATGTACAATCATTCTACTTTTGGTACCCACTGTTGTCACTTCCTGCTCATCATTAGAAAGAATGAAGGTTTACTTCCTCATTGGCTTCATGTTTCAGACATGTAAGCTATGTTATGGCAGAGGCTGTAGCACAGCAGGAAGCATCCAGGTTCAAACCAATGACTAATGTTCTCCCTGTGCATGAATGAGTTTTCCTCCCACAGTCCAAAAACATGCATGTTGAGTTAATTGTATATTCTAAATTGGTCATTGGTGGACATGTGAGCATGAATTGCTGTCCATTTCTGTGCTGGCCCAGCCTGTCCAGGGTTTGCAGTTCCTTTCACCCAGTATCATCTGGGTTGCGGTCCACCCCCTAGTTGGATAAGTACAGTAGTTACGAACTTTGATGGATGATTTCATGACTTGCAAAAATATACTTGATATACTTGATGTTTGATTTTCTTAATTTTTCAGTCAGATCTTCCAAAGGAAATGTGGAAAAAAAAGACACAGACAAAAGGCAGGCACTGTTAGCGTCAGTGTTTGATGAATAGTTACAGACACACATAACACATTCCTATAACCCCAAAGGGCCACTGCACTAAAAATTGTTTAGCAAGATGTATACATATGCTATGATTATTACTCATCTTCGCTGTAGCTGTTTCAGGGCATTCCTACAAAAGCCACCAATGAGAAAATACATCGCGTCAGACCTTATTAAACATTATGACTTTTTGGATTTGGTTGATAATGTTGCTTACATGCCACTTTGCTCTAGCTGTTCTTTCCTCTGAATCCTCACTCTCCACTGCACAAATACATATAATTTAAACTTGCCTCTATGGAGCTTAAATAGGACTTAAACAGTCACACCTTTAGGCTCCTGATGTATTATGTGTTGCAGTGAGTTGTCAGCTTATTATTGGGAGCGGTAGAGAAACAGGTAGGCAGATTTGAGAGGATAAATCACTGGTGCAGTTCACTGTTGTAAGAAAGGAATTATGAAAATCTGCAATTATTATTGATTAAAAATACAGTCTGATAAAGTAGGAATTTCCAATTCACAATAGGCTTGCCAAGAGATGGAGTGAAAGAACATGCACCGCTTTATTGACAGCCCAGGGGAACATGATTCCCTTCAATGAATATCATTTGGCATATCCCATCCCACGCCTTCAATAATTTACAGTATTGATTTGAAACATAGCCATAGACTGTGAAGTGGATAGCGGAGTACAGTACTTTCATTTAATGCTTTAGTAATCTGGCTTCTGATTTGGTACACAACAACCAACGACAATGAAACATACATCTGAATTTGGCCTGCAGGGAACGATGACAAAAGCATCTGTCAAGGTGAAATAGGGACTGAAAGAAGATGATATTCAGCACTGATAGTTCACGTGACATCCTGATACTTTATCTGGCATGATAAAATGCCAAATGAAAACTATATATATATGAAACACTTGATCCACAATTTTGAAAAATCCTTACAAAGATATTAATGATATTACCCCTCTTCTTCGACACTTCCAATCAATTACAGATTGTATCCAGGTGATTTAATTCGATTTTGTGTTGCAGTGGAGCGATTTTGGGATGCACAGCATTAATCAAAAAATTATGCAGAGGAAAACTCAGGGGAGGCAGATTGTCACCGTTACAGCCAAATCAATCAGGCTCTCCTTCTACTGAGCCCCCTTCAGAACACAACAGTTTTATTTTCCTGATGTCGACTCTTCATAACAGTACAGGTATATGTCTGTGCTTTTTTTGTTGTTTTCAGCAGCAAGTTTGTCTTTTCTTTTTTTTTTTAACAGTAGGTATTGAGATGTATTCAAAATAAACTGCATTTTCTAGGAAAAATTTCAGCATATGTGCAGAGGGCATCTGTCACACATAGTTATAGAGCAAGCTGCTTACTGTTTCGATCCTCCACTTGAACATCAGAACAAAAGAGCAGTTTTTCTTTTCTTAGTATGTGGAATATCAACATGTCACATCCTTTTCCACCGGCCCACCAGCGAATTAAAGTCAGCTCTGTCATCTTGATGGCGCCCATTCTTCCTTTTTCAGAGAGATTCATGATGCTTCTCGCCAGGTGAAAGTCATATCATACCACCCACTTTGTGTGTATAGAAATGAACGTGCGTATGTGTGTGTGTGTTGTGTGTGGATGTGCGTGTGTTTGTGTGTAGGTGTATGTGTCTCCTAAGCAGCGCAGCAAGAAACAGGGGTCTGTTTATCCAAAATATAAAATAGTTTTCCCCCCCAAGTCCGACCTCCATGTGTTCAGTGTTGCATCAGTGTGCAGGTAGTTAAATCTGAGTGTGCTAATAATTCACTTGTCTGGAGCTTTTCCAAGATGCTTATCTTAGAGCAGAGTAATTAGCACAGTGCTCCCACACTGTTTTCACTGCACAGCTTTTCTGATCCCTTTGCTAATCTAACATAACAAATTTCTATAGAAGCCAAGCAAAAGGTCACCAATGGGCAATTTCTTTCAGATATTGCACGTAATTATCCAACACAGAAGAGCACAGACATTCACTTGACTACCACCTGGTAGCCTCATGTGGTACACTTGTAACCAAAGATTTTGCTGTCCTGTCAGGATCTGCATCACAGTAAATCATGCGGAAAGTCTTTTTTTTTTTTTTGCTCTGGTCTACCAGGAGAGAACCAATTGCAAACCCCTGAGATCTGACTTCATTCACACCTCTGAATACACACACTTCACCCACACAGGGATGGGGACAATAAATGATTAAATCCAAGCACCGTCTATCCTCCCCACTTCATGAAATGCTGCATTTGCTTCAAGAGGAAACCCAAGTGACAGGCAGATGCATTGAACACCTTTGAATAAGTATCTTATTGAGAGTGATAACGTACAATACCGAGAGAACAGCTAATAACCCAAAGTGATCCCTTTTTTAAATTTCACTAAATTGTATGCAGTCTCCTTATCAACAATGTCATATGTTCTGTGTGATACCGCTTCCACAACAGGCTCCCAGCAGGAGAGCAGAGGATTAGAAAAGGATTCCTCTGACATCTCTAGAAAGCACACTACACAGCCTGCTGTCTTCAGTCAGTTGGCAGCGGCTGAAGCCCATTCACACCGAAAAGGAGCCTCTGACTCAGGCAGGCCGTCGAGCCAGCTGCCCAGTAATTAGCCTATTAAAATGGAGATCCAGGTACAAGTACAGAAGCAATATGATGATCAACCACCATCACATCTTAAGCCGTGAGCAAAACGTATTCATCGTTTTTAATTTTCAGCACGAGACTGGAATCACATTTTCTGGTCTTCTGCTATAACAAAAACACTTCAACATCAGTTTACAATACACTGAAGTTTTACTTTGTAAATACTTTGTAAGTCATCACAGAATCACATTTGGATGTCATTTTCATTGTTTTGCTCAGCAATTTACATTAGCCATAAATAATTAAGCCTCAAATAATGATAATAATATAAAAACAAGAGTCAGCGGCAATGCTGGGTAAAACGAGCTCTCTCACAATCAAGACAAAACACAAGCAATATTTACTCGAGAAGCAACAATTTCTCACATTTAAAGTGTTCAATATGAATGACTAAAATGATCACTTGATTAATGCCAATCTATCTCCAGCACTGAGAAACAATCCTTCACGCTCACAGGTAACCTAACCTGCCTGTCTTTGGTCTGTGGGAGGAAGCTGAAGCACCTGGAGAGAACTAAGCAGCAACAGGGAGAACAAACAAAGTCCACCCAGAAAGCGCCCCGGCTGGCAGGTGGATTCAAAACAGGAACCTTCTTGCTGTGAAGCAATAGTATAACCTGTCTGTATAGATTCTTAGTACTAACCATTGCACCACTGTGCTGAAACTAATTAATAATTAATACTGATAATCAAGATGAATCTTCTCCTTCTCAATTTAAGGAGTAATCAACAAATGCTTTAGTACTAGTATTGTCATATGCCATCTGAATCACTTTTACATTAACAATATGACCAAGGGAAGTAGAAAAAAAGAGCCCGATCAACCATCAGCATGACATCATTAACTCCAGGAGGAAAGACCATTCCTCTCCGTGAGAAATTGCTGCTCGCCTGCACATCAGTTACAGAAGACACATCAGTCTCTGGTATAACAATGTTGAATCACTGACTGTTTCAACCGCCTGGAACGACAAAATTAAGCTCCTAAATTTCCCTAACAGTGTCTGATGAGTGATGAATCCCTCTGGCTTGTGGGCACTCTCATCCTTTACCGAAGTCATGCTGATTGTCTTTAGATGGTTCCCTGTCTGTCACACAGACTGATGGACAATACTGTATACATTACAGAGACAGGAAGAGAAAGTGCCAAACAGGAAAACGGAAGCACGCTGTCTTTATGAGTGTTCCTCTGATTTAAAAAGGTTTTAAAGGCAGTCGGAGTGGTGTGTGAGCTGAATTAATTGAATCACTTGTAATGCTGCCGCCGTTCACGTTTCTGTGAATTAAAGCGGGTAGCTTTCTTTAATGAAGAGTGCATTAGACTGTGAATTGGAAAGTGAAAATGAAGAGAAAGGATACATTAAGTATTGATTTACGCAGAGATGCATACTAAAAAGAGCAGCTGAAAAGTATGTCTCCCTTATTGGACAAAGGAAGAAAGGCAGGGGCAAAAACAAATCAATTTTTTTTCTAGTTTTCTAAAACGCAAATTCTGCTTTTCTAAAATGCCAAATGAAAGCACAAAGCTAGAATACAGATCATTTTAATGAGCATCACACAAATCTGTGCTAACAGTTGTGGAACTAAATGATTACAGAGAAGATTGTTCAGGTTAATTTTCTTCAGCCCTAATCTCCGCATGCTTCGGTTGGCAGTTGAGTGAGGAGCTGAAAGTAGAACACTAATGATGTGCATTTAACACATGACCTGCACAGACATCCCAGCTATTCTGACTTGAGAACAGTGGATGAAAAATTTGCATTCCAGATCACCTCAATCAATACTCCCATTAAGCCCTAATCAATTGACCATTAACAAGCTGTTTCTCAGCAAATCACAAGCCAAAGGATTGTTCCTGGTTACGCAGAGCCAACCACACACACACACACACTATAAAACCGTAAATTCAATTAGATGCAATCTGAAGCCAAACTTAGCATATGCTTTAAAAAGCAGACAGTATGAAGACATACCTTTTTAATTCGATCATCAAAGATCATGACATCATTTTCTCTCAGACAAACATGTCGATCTTAAGATGAATAGTTAATAAACTGCAATAGGACTGAAGCAGGCTGACAGTAAGGATGTCTTATTATTGTGTCTCAAACTCCCTCAAAGTGCTGTATTAAAGTAGCTTGTACAAGGACGCGGAGAAGCGCAAAATGCCAGCTGTAAGAAAAATGAGTTATGCGGCTTTCAATGAATGAGCAGTTTACAGCAACTGAAAGACTAAATCTTTAGAGAGGTGTGTGGGTATAAAAATGTGAGGAAACAAAGATTTCTCCTAAATATTTATATTTTTATTTTACATAAATATATATAGAGAATATTATTATATATAGAACTATTTTCAAAATTGCCATTCTTCAACATACCATGTGCAGAGCTCAGCTAACTCTCTGCACATAATTAATGTACATGCATGACCCACAATAGAAGTTCTATCAATAACCTAATACACAAAGATTACCCACCATTAAAAAATTCCAACCCCCCCCCCCCCCAAAAAAAAAAAACATTATCAACCCCTCACTTATTTTTATAAAGCCTATAACAGTGTTGCATAACAGATCCTACTAACACACTACTAACACGCTCCCATTATGGTGTTTAAACAGGAATAAGAAGTCTTACTCCATACACACTGCACCGCTAATCTGCAGTTTGAAGTACACAAAATGAACACAGAGAAGGTTTTATCCACGGATGCAGTCTTCCACTCTTGGGCTCTGGAGGTGTGGGTGCAGAGATAAACGAGGTGGAAGAGGGATTAAAACGTCCCGAACATTGAGGCTGTTTAATTGAAACCTCCCCTGGGACACTGCGCAGGGGACAAGAGGGCAGGAAGGGTGTCTAGGGAGCTACCACTGGCGACCCCCGTAGGTGAATTCATTCCCTCATCGACTCTCAATAGGAGATGATGAATAGTGTGACATCAGTATCTTGCAGGGGATGGGGACGTGCCACTGTCTGCTTTAAAACTGAACAGTATGTGGGCTTTATGTGAGCGCTGCAGCGATGGGGGGGTGGGATTGGGGTGTGATCAATAATTAATCAAAACATTAAAAGCATTTTCTCTTTTCTCTTTCTATTTTTTGACAGATTTTTGAATCATCCATCTTGCACACAGAGAAAGAGTTCAGCTCTCCCACTTTGACTTGGGTGGAAATTGCTCACACAGATTATTGCCGTTTACATTAACCCATTACTTTCTATAGTGGAGCAATTTTCCACATGAATAGTTTGTTTGTGTAAGATGTTCTTTAGTAACAGTTCTATAAATTTTGTGTGGCTTTGGAGAAGCACTCATAGTTTGAGAAATTTGCTCTTGTCGCCAGTATTAAGACCTTTTCCCCTCAATAAGTCTACAAAATATATTTTATGTAATATTTTTACAGTACACCAATTTTGTGTTTGCCTTTTTTTTCAAAAACTGTGAATCCTGTGTTGTTCATGGAAGCTGAGCAGCATTCAAAATGTAAAATCTTTCCTGTTTCTAGCTCCTATTTCCTTTAACCATTGCAGTTCGGTGAACTGGTGTCCACTAACAGTGCACTTTGAAAAGTGAGGGTATATGCATGGTAAATGTTTTTACTATAGATTGTCAGATTCCTCGCAGGAGCAAATGAAATTTGCCTATTAGACAGAATGAATTAAGAACAGAGACCTTCACTATATATTAAAAAACACATGATCCACTCCTTCGTAGCCTTGATAGGGAATAAGGGAATAAATATCTTTGTATTTTAACTTCTTCTGAATCAGTTTTGACCATTATTTCTTTCATCTATCTCTTCCAAGTCCTCAAACGTTACAGAAGTAAAACAAAAAAACTGACAATCCTGTAATTTCTAAAAGTTGAAAATGTCTGAATATTTAAAAATGCCAAACTCCAAACATTCTATATGTGTCACGGTTCCTCGCTGTGGCAGCAGGCAGGAAGGAGGACCCCAAAAATAGGACACCACACACGGCCGTAGAGTCA
>JAVDPK010001810.1:12775-57768 GCA_034780415.1 Cichlasoma orientale | reverse complement strand
ATTTTTCTTTTTTAATTTTTTTACTTTGGGTTTTTTATGTTTTTTGTGCACCCCCCCCCCCCCCCACACACACACACACACACAGAGAGAGAGAGAGAGAGAGAGAGAGAGGAGTGCACTGCAGTGTCCTGGTAAACAAACTGCGACACCGAGTCTGCTGCTGAGGAACAAAAATTAAGGAAAGAATTTTAGCAGCATCAGATTTAGTGCAGAGCTTTAAACAATAAAAAGCCAAAACACAAGTTTTGTGGTAAAATGTATTAACTACTGTACATGTTGTTGCAATGGAACAAAACACACACAACATTGTGTTAAACCCAGTGCTGTTTGTGTTGGTCTTTCGAGTGTGATAAAACATGTTGCCTTTGTTTGATGTTTTCGCTCACACTGGACCCTGCTGTTGGTCCGGCTGCAGCATTTCGGATTATCGGAAATTTATTATGGATATTGTTGTCGTCTGAGGCAAGGATGGGGGCGCATTGCCGTAATCTAACCATAATGAAATGAATGCATGAAACGGCATCCTGTCTCTTGTTTCTTTGCTGATAAAAATGATCAGGTTTTAGCACCCGCACATTCTGCTTTGCATTTTTGTGGAGAACAGTGTAGCAAGATAATAAGCCCAAACAGACCTCGAAGCTTTAAAAGAAATAAGAAATAAAAAGAAGCAACTGGAACGTGTTCAAATGGAAATAATAGTGAAAAGGGAAATGGACCAAAACATTGTGTAGAAAAGCCAAGTTCAGGTAGTCATGGTAGGTTTGAAGACGTAATTAAAGTAAATAAAATGCCGATATTATTGTGGCTTGAGTGATAGAAAAGAAGAGAATATGATGCATGTGCAAAGGGCTGCACACCTGTGATGAGCGAAGCATTTTTTGGTTTGGATTTTGTTGTTTTTCTTCCACAAACTGAAGAACACACGTCACACGTTGATGCATTTTTTGGTTACTTCTTAAATTCACTTTAAGTGCCCGGACCTGGATTTTTTTAGGAATGACTTGTACACCAGTGAAGACCCAGGTGTGCTGATAAAACCTGCTGCACCGTCATCCAACCCAATGCATCTTTGAACATGTATTATAGGAGATGTTTAGTATTAAACTGAATGAATCCCCCACCTGTTTTGCTGGCCACTTCTATCAGAACATCTTTGCAACTTCTAATGAGGAACATTAGCCATTGTTGTCCCAAAGAAATCTCACATATACAATCATTTCCACCAAAAAAAACACCATTTTATTCTTTCGATGGCTCTGCCTTGTCTTTGGCTAAGACAGATCAAAGAAGAATTCCTGTAACACTGACAGGCAGTAAAGTTTCTTCTGAGCAAACAAAAGCAGAAAGAGTCAAAAGTGAAAGTCAGCCATTTGTCAAAGAAATGTATCACCATGTAGGTTAGATATTAGATTTTCTTTTGGTCAAGAAACCTGTTATCGATTCAAATATTTCTCACCTCCCCCATTGAGAGTTTTTATTGATCGTTAAAGATAAATGTCAGAGTGTGTGCAGCCGTCATTAACTGCAGTTGCACATCTTGGTAACTAGGTCGTGCTGTGGCCTAAGCATATGGCTCAGCACAGCAGTACATTGTGTTGTGCAGTGCCACAGGTTGTGTTCTCTACCAAAAGGCCTGCTGTGTACACAGTGGAATTTATTTTTATTTTTTTTTTAAATTAAACACACATATAATTAGCTGTAATGCTACGGTGTCTACTCGGTTTTCCAGCAGCTTGAAGCAGTTCCCAGCGACTCTTAATGAATCCACCTGACATTTGAGCAACCTGCAAGATTTAGCCGTCTTCTGTGACCTGAAACAATCCGTAATAGCCTCTGAGCTGTCATGTTTTTCCTGGAGTTGGCTGATCTGCCTGTATTCATGTGGCAGAGATGTTGGCTAAAACTGAAAGGGCAAAATATGAGAAAAAAACCCTCCAAAATGCTAAGGAGTAACGGCGAGAGAGTCGGAAATTGAACCCGTAATTGCTTTTCTCACCTGTGCTCGGTGCTTATAACTACATTATACACAACACTGATTAACAATTAGTTATAGTCAAGAAGTCAATGCTGAGCAGTGCCGTGTGTTCAGAGTGTGGGTACAATAATGGCTACAATAATGATTACTGTTATCACACACATTTCATATGCAGCACATGCTTTTGACATTTAGGATTTGTGTGTGTGTGCGTGTGTGTGTGTGTGCATGCGCGCATGTGTACGAGTGTGTGTGTGTGTGTGTGTGTGTGTGTGCGAGAGAAAGAGTGAGAGAGCATGCAGCAGGCCAATATAACCCCGAGCATCACCTAACAGCAATGATTATTGATCTGATGATCCATGCTGGGATGAAAATATTGCTTTCAAAAGGTCAGTGTTAATTTCAGAATGTCATCCTGTTAATTCTATTGTTTGTTTGCATGTGTACTTGACTGCACGGCTGCTGTGCAGTGTGCATGTCTTAAATAAGGTCATTATCTAAATAGTAAATGTCCAAATGCACTGTTGCCTTTTACACTCTCTCAAAGCTTAAGGCTACCACTTTATTCATGACTCGCGTATCGTTTTGCGAATTGCTGTCAAAGAGATGGCACGCCGAGCCGCTGAGACTACGTGCGAATCCGAGTTTTGCGAATACACTCCGCGCATACTGAGAGTGTGTTTAGCACGTGTATGTCGGTGCATCTGTTCTAATTTGAATTTTGACTTTGTAGTGTAGCATAAAATCACAGATTAGCTCCAAAGGAAATGCAGAATCACAGCAACAAATTCAAAAGGTAAAATTCAATCACAGAATGCAACACTCTGCCGGCAGAGCAATTAATGAGAAAAGACAATGCAAAATCTCCAAGCAAAACAATCACGGCTTTAATTAAATTGAATCCGTTTCAGATAATGACATTTGTTAGACTTAAAGTGATAGAACGCTGAGGTTTCTAGTGAAGAGCTCAAAATGCATAACAAGCGCTTCTCTTTTTAATTTTTGGATTCTATTTCCATTCATAGCAGCTATTGGGCGTTTAGTATTCAGTGACAAGCGCACGAGCATTTAAATAGTGGTTCAACTCTAAAAAGCAGTTCTAGAACTGTTTTCATGGTTTTGACTTGGAGGGTTTTTCTTTTACATCCGTGAAGGCTGTTAATTTTTCATTATCATTAATTTTTCATTACATTATCATCAGTATGAGCATGACAATGACAATCACCCATTTTCTACTGCTTATCCAGGTCAGGGGGGCAGTCTAAGCAGAGATACTCTGGCCTCCCTCTCTCCAGTCTCCATGTTCAGCTCCCTTGGAAGGACACTGAGGTATTCCCAAGCCAGCCAAGAAACATGCTATGGTCATTCCTCCTGGTAGGATATCTCTGAAACATCTCACCTAGCAGGGGTCCAGAAGGCATCCTCGTCAGATGTGCAAACCAGATGTGGAGGAGTAGAGTCCCCTCCTAATATGACTGAGCTCTTCACCCCACCCTCTCTAAGGCTGAGCCTGGGCATCGTTCGGAGGAAGCTCATTTCCAACTTTTGTATCTGCTAACTTGTTCTTCTGGTCACCACCCACAGCTTGTTGCCACAGATTAGGGTTGTAACATAGACTGACCATTAAATCGACAGCTTCATCTCCATGCTCAGCTCTCTCTTCATTCACAACACGTACACTGCAGCCACATCGCCACGGATGCTGCATCAACCTGTTACTCAGGCTTTCACGCCACTCTTACTCTTATTCCCGATTCATGATCAGAACTCCAAAATACTCCGACCTGGAGGAGCGTTCCAGCCTTTTCCAGCCAAGAACCCAGTTCAGTTTTATTTATACAATAGCGCCAATTCACAACAACAATCACATCATGGTCTTTCATATCGTAAGGCAAAGATCTACAGTATTAGAGAGAAAACTCTCACAATCAGATGAGCCCCCTGGTGGGAAAGAAGAACTCCCTTTAAACAGGAAGAGACTTCCAGCAGAACCGGGCTCAGTGAGGAACAGCCGTCTGCCGCAGCTCGAAAGGTTTGGGGAATGAAGCCATCGGGTGCAAAAAGATCCTGAAGCCACGGAACTAGAAACCCTTACGCCCCCCGACTGAACCTGATCGTTCCGTGCATAAAGTCATTAATAGAATCAGTAAATCAGAAGATGTTTAAAACAACACACCATTTACAGTGTGATCACACCAACTGCGATGCGTTTGATTTCTCGGACCATCCAACTTGCCCTTTGTTTTGCCCTTTGTTTTGATGTCAACTACAGCTTCACCAGTATCGATCAGTTTCTTTGTGCATAAGGTCATAAAATGTACTGAAATAATTTTGTCAACAACTTGTTGAGTTTTCAGACCCCCCCCCCCCCCATGACAGCTAACTGGGACAGGCTAGCTGTTATCTCAGCAACAACCACATAGCTACATATTTAAAACTGAGTAGGGTATTGTTATTGGTTTTACAATAATGAGAAGATTCATTATATAGTGAACTTTCTATAGCAACATGCTTGTTGTTTTAATGGAGGATATCATTTTCATATTACCTGTCCCAACATCCCGGGGCCCCACTCACTAAAGAAGCAGTCAATGATCATGTGACTAAACGAGATCCACCATCAATGAGTTCATTCACTCCCATCCGCTGCGTTAAAGGCAGACTGAAGTGCTGCTGTCTCGGTATTCAAATGCATCACTGGAGTTTCATTTGTTGGAGAGGTCAGCCTATGACAGGGGATCAGTGTATGGCAGACAGAGGGCAGATTGATTTGACCTCTGTTTTTCTGTCTCTCTCCAACACTGGATGTTTATCCCATTTAGTGTGACAGACTCAGAGATGTGTACTGTGTGCGTGCGCGCGTGTGTGTGTGTGTGTGTCTGTTCTTCATGCTTAGCTTTACAAAGCACTGGCCCTGACCAAGGCAGACTGAGGTTGATAGATTGCACTCAACTATCTGTCACAGGCCAGGGAAGGGAGAAAAGGACAGGTCAGAGGAGACAGAGGGCTGCATTTTGATAGTGTCCCTGTGAGAGAAACAATTCGACAAAAACAAGCGGGATAGCCTGCCACTGGCAACTGACATGAAGCGATGAGCTGTCAGTCTAGTTTTGTTTTTCTCATTAACATGGCCTCTTCCTAAATGCTGTGTTTATATCCAGAAAACTACTTTATGATCCTCTCTGGTCGACTGCCCCATGATAACATGCTCAGCGATACCCAAACACAATCTACCATGTGTCAAATGCTGTTGTTGTCAAGACGCCTCTTTTGACTGCAGTGGGAAAGGTTGGTGCATAAACTAAAAGGTGTATTACACCAGAAGGGGGCCGAGGCCATACGGTTAATAGGGAACCTTCTTAAGTGCTGCAAGAGAAACAAAGCAGAGGAATGAATGAAGAACCCCATTAACCTTATCTGTGATTAGAGACCCCTAATCACGAGCAAATGAATGCATCCTAATCACCAAGGCCATCAAGAAAAAAACAATTAATCAGTGAATCATTATCAAGCCTGTACATGATTTTGGATGGTACTGGATTTCACATGTTTTGTGTGTGTGTGTGTGTGTGTGTGTGTGTGTGGTGGTGGGGTTGCAATCAGCCACTCCACATGTGCAGATTTTAGTGTGCATACATATGGAGTTTCTTTTATGTCTGTTTTCTGCTACAGTTAAAAAAAAAATAGAATTAAGGGCAAAACTATCAACACTACACTCCAAAAAAAAAAAAGAAAAAGAGTTTCATTGCAAGTGCAACAAACTGATGATTTAATCTTCAGTTCAAAAATGTGGTGTGCAAATCTTTGGTTCACCAGTGTGCGTGGGACCTACGCTAAAAGTGAAAGACGCACAAATTCTTGAGCTTCAGCTCAGGAGCAGGTGAAACTTTTGGAACTCAACACTGCAACACTAATAAATATCAGTCTCAACTTTCAAATCTACTGTCTATGAATACATGATAAAGACATATAGGCACAACTCTCACAGGCACAACAGGCTGTACCCTTCTTAATGCAGCCTCTTTAGCATTGACTCATTATCTTTTATAAACACACACACACACACACACACACTCATTTGACAAATATGATGATGCTCTTGCTCATTTAATGTTGAGTAGAATCTCCTCGTGTTATTTGGATTAATGGTAACAAAAGTGCTTGAATCTTGAATAGAATTAATGTGAGCTAATGACTTATGAATCTTATGAGGTTTTTTTTGGCTGTTTCTGCGTCTGCAGCCTTTCTGTGCTTCGCTCTTTGTCAGCAAAGTGTATTGAATATCTCTGAGGAGACTGTGTGCTGATAGCAGGGGACAGGTACCATCACATTTGGCATCATAGGCAGATTAATGAGAGTGCTGTATTTAGGTACGGTCCCATGTCCTTGTCTGACCTGCTGCCAGAGAGTTGCTCTACTCTTGAAATCAGGAAAGAAAAAAAGAAAAAATTACATATAGGTTTGGATAAATATGACTCAGCAACAGGCTTTTTTTTTATAGCTCTATTTACATTTACTTCAGAAAAACAGTTTGTTTGTATTTTGCAGTGCATTTCCAAAGAGAATGAACTGTGCCAGGGCAGCCTTTTAAAAAATAAATCTTTAGGCAAAACTAAGCACCATCATACCCCCCCCCCCCCACAATGAACTGATTCTCCATCTCCTCTCTTGTGCTGTGACCCAGAAAGTACGACTGTGCCTGGGACTCACAGCGGGTCTTGACCCTCTATTTGGAGAACACTGGTCCAAAGCACATCTGTATTCAGCACCAGCGCTGCACTCATATTGTCAATGGCCAGCACACAGACCCCTGAAGATGGATGAAGCTAAAGTCTGGCCTAATAACCAGTCTATACCCCCAGGGTGGGTGTAGCACCGCACTCCTCTGTCACCTGAGTCCCTGCGCTGTCTCCATATTGACTTAGGCATTTCATTTTCAGGCATTCATATTCATCACCGGACAAACCTTCCCGGCTTCCATTGTGTCTGGGAAACATCTCTCTTCCCCGTCTTTCTTATTATCTTTTCTGCAGCATGTGTGCCTGTCACCTGCTATACCTACTGCAAATCTAAATAATGAGTGTGAGTGAGCAAACACTGCTGTACCTACAGTATTTATTTATTTCATTCTAAAAGGTATTCTGTGTTCCTTTTGTTCTCCTTAATGTTGTTGTCAGGGGCACAGAATAGGCACATTGGATATTGAGGGGAAGATGCTGGTTGTATGTTGACAGATCAAAACTCAATAAATTTAGGGTCAACTCACACAGTGTAGAGCGTAAAAAAACGTTTAATCGCAGACAGCTCTGAGAATACCCGCGAGTTGGTGTGGGTGCCTTTTTATTTGCCACGAATCTGGCTTTGGAACAGAGAAATGAAAATAGAACGGGGATGCTGCAATTGTAGGCTTAACCACACAGGAAAAAATCAGGCCACAGAGAGAATGAGAGGCTCTCTACAATGCGTTCAGGCTCACTATTGGTATTGGGCTGGGGCTCTTGAGCTGAAGTAGGCAAGTACTTGTGTGGCTTTGCGTGGATCATTATCAGAGTGCTGTGTGGGAGAGCGACTGCACACGCATTTGTGTTATTCTTTGTGCTTGTTTGTCTGCGAGTGTAACGTAAGGGAGGATGTGCTGCAGCAGCAGCTCCATTGTTCCCACCTCCCTTACTCTTCCTTCCTTCCTCCTCCCCAGGGTGTGGACGGCAAACAGGGACAGATTTCTCGTGTACTTGGAGATGACCTGCGGAGTCATAGGTGATGATGACTAGCTCGGTGAAAAATAAAGCCAGGTGGCTACGAAAGGCTAAAAAAACCAGGCAGTACCAGGGAGCGTGCTGTGCTGTGCCACGCCACACTGTAGCGCCACTCCTCACCACACCATTAAAAATGACAAATGCTGTCATCAGCTGCTTTCCCAGGTTAGCAACCGCTGCCTGATGCTCCTGAAGCCTCGTGTCTGCCCCAGTTCATCAGCTGCTGCTTGCCACAATTGGGACAACCATTTATTAAACGTGAGTCACCTTTCACACTTTACAGTGTGTTTCATTTTTGTCATTGAAAAGGTTAGGAGCAGAATCAAAAAGGGCCAAAAAAAAAAGATAGAAACAGTCAAAGCAGTTCAAGTCTTGCTGGAAAAATGCTGCACATATTTGAAGCGTAGCATATGCCTTTAGGGATGCTCATACTAGCGATACAGACATATGCATTAATTTTAGAAGCTGTAGACGATAATAAAAACCCCAAGATGAAAGTCATTCTTTACGTCCAGTAAAACTAAAGCAGGTGAAAAGTATCTGGGACAGTGCACTGTGAAGGGACAACACTGAAGTATTAGGCCATCCAGTGGCCTGGGGTAAATTCAGACCTACTCAGGGTGCAGATTAACAACTCCATCCCAATTCTTCAGCTCCAGGGAGACGGGGAGGGGCACACATCTATCCCAAGACAGGTCTATGGTTCTGGGCTACGGGGCAGCAACTGTCCCTCCCTCCGCTGAAGCGGGCCCTGGCCCTCTGTGTACCTACAGGGAAAAGTCCATTGTGTGCACCATCTGCTGCCTCACAGGCACACACAAAAGGGGTGATGGGCACAACAGGAGGAACCTGATGTGCAACGCCTGTTTAATATCATTAGGAGGTGCGGCTGAATTTGTCAAAGCGGTTAAAGAGCATTTTCATTGCAAATAGGGTTTGGACTTGTGGGCAAGTACAGGAGACAAGCCATAAAATCAACTTTAGATATATATATATATATATATATATATATATATATATTAGTATGTAGTATGTATGTATGTATGTATACCTTTTTATTTGACATGAATCTGGCTTTGGAACAGAGATATTTGAGAGGTCACTTTAAAACAGCTTCTCTGCGTCTTAATTGGGCAAATCAGCTGTGATTTTTAAGAGACTGATGAAAGGCTTATTGACAGCGTTATTCTGAACCAAAGGTGGAGAGGCTACATTGGTTCTCACAGTCAGACAGTCTTTTTATAGGGGCACGCTCGGCTCTAGGTTTACTTGGCTTGTAGGTGCAGCAGTAAGCCGACTGGTGGCGTTATTTCCCTTCACTGTAGCGGACACCGCTTCAAATAGGTCAAGGAAAAGTTTTGTGTTTTGACAATGTGCTGTGGGAGGAGCGGCGGGTTAGCGATTGGTTAGTGAGTTTCGGCTACCAGTCGGTGATTGGCCCCGGCCCTCTAATGGGGCTGTGAGCAGGCAATGTCGGGTCTCCCCCACCTACTCCACTTACACCCCCTCCTGCCTCGCACCCCCTGCTCGCTACACTTCGCTCTTTCCTTGCACTGATTGTCACACATTGTTTACTACGGCTTGAAATGTGACACACAACAGAAGCTATCTGCTGGAGTACCGCTCTGACACCTGGGATTCTTTTGACGCGCCCCGTGCGTCTTGGTTATTTGGGGACAGGCTGTGGAGACTACCCTTCTGCCATGACAGTGGATTTGTTTGCGCTTTTATGCCTGCTGGTCATCACATCCTCTGCGATGGAAGGTAAATAAGAAATTGGGACTATACTTGCTGTATAGGTGGAAACGACCCCCTCGAGGCGCGCTTTGTACTGCGGGGATGCATGCAACGTTCTGTGTTGGGCAGCGCTGCGTCTGTGGCATGCAGAGCGATGCCATACACGTGGATCGCTTTGGGCATCCCGTTATATCCGAGCAGCATCCTCCCGCTCCGCTGATGTGACTCGTACTTGTGAATAACGATGTGTTGTTTGACTTAAACGCGTCCATAGCAGCAAATGATAGATTATTAGTGCCTATTTATCTTTGTTCTGTACAGGAGCGCGTGCCAGGAGAAGTCTCCTTTATCGTGTGTGCTATTTCTTGTTATTTTTCCATTTTTCATGCAAAATTAGTTTTCCTGAGTGGGACGCGATCTCTCTCATTTTTCGTTTTTCATTAAAATAATTTGCTACCACTGTGCTTTGTTCTGCAGGACTTTGAATTGGCGAGACAAACTAATAGATTGTTTTGATGGGAAGTTTCCCAAGATACACTTTATTCTGGATTGCATTACGCATTTTTACAACTGGAAAACAACTACACTATCGGCCACTAAAACCCGGGGCCTCTCCCTTTTTGTCGACTCTGCCGGTATTTTATTTTCTCTCCATCCATCTCTTTTTCCTCCTCCTCCTCCCTCTTTGTCCGCATCTGCTTCTGTTTCCTTTCTTCTCTCTCACACGCTCATCTGGACAAGCGTCGGTGTCACTAGAGTGGTAGCCAATATCACCTCAGTTAAACATGTTTTTCATTTCCGCTGTGGGACCCCAGGGACCGGACACTAGGCTGTTGCGGGCGACATTATCTGCTGCGTGGATAGCCCAGCAGCATCATGGATGTATAGTGTCTTCACTCATTTTATTGTACAGTAGCCCCCACTTTCCAATATAACGCACACTGAAGCACACCAGCTTCCCCGTGGCAGTCTGTATCCACTCCCACAAACAAGCAAATTAAAAGCGCAGTAAAAAAAAAAAAAAAATGTTTTCTCACATACAGGTTTTCTCTTTAATCGTTTACAACTCTCCTCCTGGACGGCTCCCAGCTCTGGCGGCGCTCTATAATTTGGCGGTGGCTTTCTTGTTTGTGCTCATCAGATTTCAACACTGATATGGAGACCGAGCCCAGGCCCAAATTGCTACCTCTGCAAGAATGGATATTTAGAGGTTCAAATGTTTACCCTATGTGAAATGACAGCAGAAATGTAATTTCAGAGCGATGAGTGGCGGATGAGAGAGAAGAGTAAAATTTCCCTGCTAGGAAAGAGGCGTGGGGTTTCTGCTTTAAAAACGGGATGAGACTGAAGCAGATGGGCAGGGAGATGGCCCCTGGGTTACCTCAGTAACAAGGATGAAAGTGATTTTCTTGTTTTTTGATGCTAATTGAAAGGAGGTTGCCCCATGGGAAGGTTAAAATCTTTGCTGATCTGAACACCAATCTGTTGCTTTTTCAAATTTTTTTTGTCTGTGTGTGCGAGAGAGGGGGATTGAGCGGGGCCATTGATCACATTATCCCTGCCTATCCTGTCACCCTTAATCTGATTAGTCCAAATCTGCTGATAATCACAAAGTGTCAGAGATCTGTTTGTATGCTGTGTGTGTGTGTGTCTGGGTGTCTGTGTAACTTTAGAGGCAGGAGCAGCCCTGACCATATAGATGCTTGGTTGTGATTAATTGAATGGTTTATTTGTCCCCACGCATATGTTCGCAGTAAACAACCCTCACATCATTGATGAACTGATGAACTGTGGGATGAAAATTATAAGGAGGAAATGCTCTGAGTTTGATTACACAGGCGGGAGGCAACTGAGGGAGACGGGGGAAAAAAATACTGGGGCAGCTGTGGCTCAGGAGGCAGAGTGGGCCGTCTACTAGTCGGAAGGTTGGTGGTGCGATTCCTGACTCCTTCATGTCAAAGTATTGATCAAAGCGTATCTGTGGGCACGTGAACGTTAGATTAAAAGAGCTTTGATGTAAACGGGTGAATGAAGCTTGTAGTAAGGAAGCACTTTCAGTGCTTCAATTGAGTAGAAAAGCACTACACTATCAGTCCGTTTGTCTCGGTGGCTTTATACTCCAGCTGCAGCATAAATACTACGCAACTACGCAAAGACGAGATATCCATGTGCAGAAATACATCCACTGACAAGCATCCGAAAAGGGGCAGAGAGGCAGTCGGACCCAGAGCAGAAGGTTACAACAGAGTGAAGCCAGCAATCTGCACGGCATTATTGAAGAACAATATGCAGTCCTCAGTTTGTCTTCTTTTTCCATTTCTCCTTCATCTTTACCTTTCCTGTCAACTTTCCTTCACAACTTTCCTCTTTTCCTCATTTGTCTACCCTACTCTGTTCTCCACAGTTTTCTTCCCTAATCTCCTCGTTCCACTCTTGCTTCCCTCATCACTCCTTCAGCTCACTGTGTCTCTGGTATGCGTACGCTACTTGCCAACAGCAGCAGTAATACTCCTTTACTTAGAAAGCCCACTGCTTATTTATGTTTGCCCTTAAACCAATTAGGCTCAGATAAGCCTGCTCAGTTAATAGCCCAGAATGTGGTGGTGGAGAAAGCTTGAGTTGAGGGAAGAAGGGGGGGGAATGAAGCAGCACTAGAAGATAGAGACCGAATGAGATAAAACGATGAGCGAGACGGAAGGAGAGAGGTCAGTGAGTTTCAGTAAAGATATGGTATGCATGTTTTACAAATGAGATGACTGTAAATGAGCCGGGGTAGGAAAGTAAATGAACGCCGTGCTTTATCAGGGATCTAACACAGAGTAGATGCCTGAGCCGTGGCACAGCATTGTAAAACAGCAGTTCTATTCAGTATGAGTATGATGAGAGAATGTTAGTAATGTGCTGTAACCAGTCCCTCAGGATGCTGTGCTAAGTAGCTGCGCTGCACCACGGTGATGCATCATCCTCAAATGATGGAAGAGAACCTATTGTAGATTCCTGAATACATAACTATGACGATAGCTCAATCAATAGGTGGTAGTTATGGAGGTCAGAAACAAATGCTGTAGATGTGAGTTATTAAGCAGGGTTGATGCGATTGATTAGAGGTCAGAGGAGAGATCATTGATGCTTGCTTTCCCGCACTTGTCTAAGTAACCACTCTGTTGAAGTGGTCTTGATCAGCACACTGACTCAGCTACTGTACCGCGGATGACCTGTTGCTCTCCCCTTGTCGTGCAGACAATTCAGCAAACATTTCACTGTCGTTTCCCGCGCTTGCAAACCTCGCAGTTAAAAACCGAGCTCATACTTTGTGACGCTAGAGTTGAGAATTGTTTCTGCTGCTCAGTGTGTAAGTTTTGTGAACTCGCCAGCTGTGCGGAGGAACCAGCCTGTAAAAAAGAATCATGTGGAGCCTCTAATGGATTTTAATGCAAGATTGCTCCTTTCCTCTGCTCCCTCGTTTCATATTATTAGACAAAAGTAACAGAGGAATTAAAGCTGAACCTAGGCTCGTGGGTTGATGCGGTGGGACTGAAAAGACATAAAGGATTATGCGTGTGAGTGCTCGCGTGTGTGTATTTTAGCCACGGGCACTACTGCTGACCTGGGACCACCTGAAGTAGAATTCAATTTTTCGCTTGTTTTTTACAGCCGCGTGTGTGTGTTTTATGTTTGGGTCCCTGTGTCGTCAGTATGGCTCTAAAACCATTATACCTGGCAGGGGCAGCAGACATGGCCTCATCCCATAATGGAGGCTTTATTTTGACCACAGTGAAAAGAATACTTGTTAAGGTTCGCTGACATAGTTTAGTCAGCTATGACGACCCCCAGTGCAAACCCCAACCTGCAGCTCGTGTACCTGCAGTCCTGCAAATATGCTTATTTTCTCTGTGAAACGACAACACTTCCAGCGCACTCGGTCCGAGGAAGGTTCTGCGAAGGATTTTCTGCATTTCCACAGTTTTTTCCTCTTCCTCGTTCTCTCTCTCTCTGTCTCTCTTGCTCTCTCTCCTCAATCCTCACGTACGCATAACATATACACATACACAGAGAGTACCCCTCACAGTTCACCTTACCCCAGAGACATCTGAGCCACGGGATGGCCAGATGGTGGCTGCAGGTCGGGAGCTTATGCATGTGCACATTTTTGTGCACCCCTCAGTGTGAGAATGAGTGCTATCAAGGGACAGTGGAGAAAGAGAGAAATAAAGCGCTGTGCTGAAAGTGTCTCTCGTGCACCCGGTTCCATTTTAATTACTGACTTGGGACCTGCATTGTGGGTATCTCGTGTTCTTTACGATGCCGTTTCCCTGTGTCATCCACGCATTTCTGAGTCCAGAGATTTACCGCGGAGATGCTATCTGCAGTGTTAGGTTCCACCCGTCTTGCTTCGTGCTTGGCCCTTATCTGAGCAGGTGGCTGACTGTGGGACGAGGGCTACGGCCTTATCTGTGCAATCTCAGGGATAAGCAGACCCACTGCATCAGCAACATACGAAACGCATTAGAGCGCAGGAGTGAAAGTGGTGACGCTCGTGACACAGTTCAACCTCAAACTGTGTGAGTCATCTGTTTGCTGGCGAGGCCAGTTCTCTCAAATGGGAAGCACACAGCGGGGAGAGAAACACACAGACGCGCTCGGTGATTAGACCTGACGTGCGCAGGAGCACAAACTTTGAGATAACGCTCCGAGCCACACCTAGCAGTGGAAAATGGCAATGCTGGTTATTGATTGGCTGCAGTGACCCGGCTTCCACACGACTCAAGGATGGTAGTGTGAAAAATGCTTTTTCTAATTCTTTTTTCAGTCTGAGAGGCTTTTTTCCTTTCCATTATCACCTGTCCTAGAGATTGGGTGACAGTTGTTCAGTCAGCAGGAAAGGGGAGCCTCTTCAATAACTGTTGAGTTGAGAGGTGAGAAGAAAAAGCATTGATTATCGAGTCCTATTTCCCAGTGTTCACGCGTCCTTGCTCCTGAGGCCTTCATACTTAAAGCACCATTTCAACCACCTCTCCTCCATCCCATGGTCCCTTAAGCTTGTCCACTCCAGCTCCTCATCACCAGCTCAGGGTCAGCCCAGGTACAAAAAGCTTGTTACTGACTTTTTGAGAAGTTCTTCTTGCCTGCTACATTGTTCTTATGAATTTAATATGAGAGTGCAACCCTTTTTTTCAAAGTTAGGATATTGTGTAAATTTAAGTATAAACATAATATACTTATATACAATATATAGTTATAATTTAAACTGTATATTTAATTATAAATACAAAAAAAAACATACCAAATTTGATTCATTTACTATTTTTTTTAAATCCATACATGTTGAATTTGATGTCAGCAAGGAAATTAAAACAAAGAACATGGTGAACAAAAATGGGGAAAGTTGTATAAAACTAAAATAAGAAAAAAAGAGAATACCCTAATGAACATGTGACAGCTAAGTAGGTTAATTAGTAACTTCAAGCCAATTGCACACGTCACCATCAAGAGCGGGATTTACGAAGAAGATGCTCTGTCCCAACTGCTGTTCTGCATAGGCCTGAATCCCCTCCGCCAGATCATTAACGGGACTGGCTGCGGATATCGACTGCGGAGCAAACGTCAGCCCCCTCCTGTACACGGATGACACCAAGCTGTATGCCAGGAGTGAACAAGACATTGATTCACTGATCCACACCACTAGGATCTACAGCAGTGACATCGGAATGCCATTCGGACCGAAGAAGTGTAGTCGGATGGTAACAAAGAGAGGGAAGGTAGTCAGAACTGAGGGGATTGCTCTATCATTGCAGACATTGTGGATAGCTACACCTTGGTACCTTGGAATCCCACAGGCAAATGGGAACCATGAAGCGGCCACTTGGAAAGCTGCAACCACCAAATACCTGCAGAGATTAAGGCCAGTCGTGAAGAGTCAGGTGAATAAGCTGGCCAAAGGAGGAGATGGAAGCCGGTGACATCAAGACAAGAAAGCTCTTTACCATACATGGAGGGTTTCACCCCAAATCCGGCACCCTGACACTGTAGTGGAAGTAGAAGGAAGCAGGCCGTGGACTAGTGCGTGTCAGAATCACTATCTTGGACGTCCTCTTTGACACCGAGGATTCGTGTCTTCGTGGCTGTGCTGTTTCATCTCACATGGAAATATTATAAATCTAACAAAGCTGAAACTACAAACTGAGGCAAACACAGTATTTTATATCAAACTACAATAAAGTGACAACAGCTGCTACACAGTTCATGTATGTTTGATGTCCAGTGTATGTATGTAGTCATCATTTATCAAAGATATCTTCAGCTTTCTCTGCTGTACAGAAAACACACCAACCAGCTCTGATAGCAGAGGACTCTGATGATGATCTCCAGTGGAACTTCACTTCCACTCGGACTGAAAGACTTCAGCGGTGTGAAGGTGCAGGGGAGGGTGATAGACGTGAAAGGATAGATCACAGTTTGACCCACAGCACCTAAAAAAGACCAAACGCAGTGGTGACAGCTGAGATTTGACCACAGTGTCTCAGTTTAGCGAGTAAACAGTGATGGGAAACACAGACCGGTGTGCCTGAAACACCAAAACAAAGTTTCAGTTCAGCAGATTCAAACGATCATGTCTGAGGTGCTTGAAAAGTTCTGGATTCAAACTTTTTGGTGGAAATTACAAAGGTAATGTGGACATCAGACCTAAAGGTCCGAACTACTTTACTGTTCACATTTTTGACGCTTGCTGCGAAAGAGAAAGTTTCTGAAACATTCGATATATCACGGAAAAATTGAAACACAACATCCAGTCAGAATGGAGTTCGCTCTGTAATAACAGACGCGGAAACTGCAGCAGTTAGAACGAAATTATACCAAACTTCAATTTGAAAAGCAAAAAAAGCATCTCTAGCACAGACGCGGATTATGTCTTACCTGCCAACAGAGACAGAAAAGCCCCAGAGAGTCTTTTTGTCCCAAACTGCCATCCTTACGTTTTAATGAGCTGATCGAATGTGTGATCAAACTGCAGCGGCGCCGATAAAGACACTGACTGACTGCAACACCGAGATGGCGAGTTTAATGCCTTTGCGGTCTTAACTTCCTGCTTTTATTTTTCAAGAACGATTTCTTTAACTTGTGGTTGGATGTCATGAAGTGTGGGAAGTAAAAGGATGAAGCTTCGCTGCTAGTTCGCTTCAGATCACGTTCCATTTGCTTCAGTATCCCAGGATCGATGTGGGCCGCTCTCTCTTAGGTCTTTGTCGTGGTCCTGGGTTAGTTTGCCCAGGGTTTCTGAGTTCTTTGGACTTTCAAGCTTTGTTTTTATGGTCTTTAAATACCGTTGTGTCATCATCCACAGCCACTAGCTGCTGCCTACTTGATAACACATGACTAATGTGGCTATCAGGTAATTGGTAATAGTTAAACGGCTCCCATTAACACGTGCACCCGCCAGGTTAACATTTATGGTAACTGTTTCGTACTTCGGTGTTGTTGGAACGGGAGCTTTACTGACCTCTTGAAATTCCTCATAAAGAGTCGTTCGGTGTTGTGAACAGATGCTGGTGAGGGGAGGAACCGTGTGCCTGCCTGCCTGCTTTTATGAAGCGTTGTAGGCAAAGCGGTGCAGTGTGAAGACTTGTGCCAACTGGAGGGGGCGAAGACATCGCTGTTGATATTGATACTGTTGAAAATGAGCAATTCAATAGTAATTTTGCACAGCACTGAGTGACAACCTGCGTGCCAACATATATCACAAGAACACCTGAATATAGGGTTTAAATAGTTTGCCACTGTTTCCATTTTACACAGCATTTCAGCTTTTTTGGTTGCAGTTAGTTGTAGTGTGTGTGTGCTCGTGTGTGTGTGTGTGTGCGTGTGTGGTTGTAAGTGCAGGGTACACTCCCTTCTCTAAACCCTTGCTTCTCAAACTTAACTGCCTTTGAATAACTGGCTGTTTCTCCCCTCTTTCCCTCTCCTCCCTCCCCTGCAGACGTTTTTGGTTAAAAACAGATGCATTTATGAAGCATTATAGGGAAAGTGAAATGTGAGCCCGGCGTCCTGAAGATGTAACAGGCGCAGCGTTGGCAGGAACAGAAAGAGGGTAACGAGACTGTTGGGGTTGTAGGCGTGTAGGAACAAAGAGCTTCATTTATGATTGTTATAATGAGATCTATTTTTAAGTCTGGCCCAGAATGAATTAATGTGACGTTTAAGCCCAAAGTCTGAGGCTTAAGGGCTACAAGTAGGAAGGGAGTGGTGCAAGGACGCGTAGTGGTTCAGTGTTTTTGTGGCTTCCAGTGCGTGGGAAACTTAAAACACTTCTTTTAAAGTCTGCAATCAAACAGATAAGAATATCAGTTTAGCTAACAGTGCGCACTTGATAACTACACACGGTGTTTATTCAGCAAATCCCTTGCTGCTGATTTTTAGATGTACAATATATGAAGCTGCCACCATACAGGAATTAAAAAAAAACAAAAAAATAAAAACTGTGGGACTTTTGCATTTAGAGTGAATTAGCGGCCCAGAGGATGCCGTGTCTCCAGCGCTCAGAGGAATTAAAGGCAGAACGTTAATAGGGCTGAAATTACGGTTGGTGGTGGAAGCTGCTCCACTTCTGATTAAATAAAAGCCGGCTCCTCTACAGGCTGTTTCTCATAGGGCCTGACAAGCCCTCGCACACCGCGCGCTCGCGCACACACGAGTACAATTGCAAATGTGCAAGAGCCTCGCTGCGCACACATACGCAGCGACACACATAGCTTTGATGTGTGGAAAGGAAATGAGCAGAGACTGAGAGCTAAGGGCCTGGGCCTGAGGCCTGTCCCATTATTAATGAGTAAGTGCCAGTTCTTCTCCCAGGTTCAGGACATGCGGACATATTTCACTATTTGCCTGCCCTTCTCCTCACCATAAATGTAATCTCTTATTAAACATTGGCTTCGTGGCAAGAGAGTGTCAGAGAAATTGTGCATGAATATTTGTGTGTCTGCATTTGTGTCCCATTAGCAAGAGAAATGAAAATAGCAGTGGAGAAAAATGAAGTGCCCGCGTAGTGCAAAATGGAATGCCAGCTTCCAAGGGGGACACTGATGGGCCAATAAGTAGCAGTGGTGGGAGGACAGTTTTCACCCTGCATAACACCGAATCCCTCTGCCAGGCAAATTTCAGCCTGCCCTGTGCTGTCCACTTTTCTAGCCGGAGAAGAAAAGAGCATTTCTGGAGGTAATTAAGTATTGATTTGAAGCATGGAGGGTAATGGGGAAATGAGCGGACAGTATCTCGATCTACCAGGAGCGGCCCGGCTGGCTGGCGTGCAACTAGAAAACCGACAGGGTGTAAGAAGCATTTCCTAAATGAAACGAGGCCAAAGGTGGTTTGTTTGCCTGTGAAGTTCTGTTTTCATTTAGGCAAAGAGAATATATCAAAAGATAGGAATCAGGAGCCTGTGAATGGCTGCCGGTTGTTGCCGTGTCTGCCGCATGTTACCATTTGCAAAGGTAGACGACGCATGCAGCTATTAAACTGTTGGGGTCTTTGATCGGCGACTCTTAATTTTGTTGACCAGCTCATTAAACGTTTCCTTTTATCGTTCTGTTTGGGGACCGTGACATCATTTGTGGGGAAAAACACTGCGACCTCATCTGTGGGGCTGAAAACTGTAACATCATCTGCGGGGTCACAAACTCCATGAGATCACACCTCATCTAAATGGCAACTTTAGCATTATGCCTACTTGGGTCCGAACCACTGCACCCAAAATGCTGAAGAGACACGTGCACGTGCGCACGTTTAGAGATTTCTTCATTTATTAGTGGGATCTTCCTCAGCTGGCATATCTTGTCATGTTTCGGTTCGGTTTGATAGCCAATTTGCCGAGTTAATTCCAGTCCGTGTTGTTGACCTTCTTGGATCTAAGGGACTAATTTAAATGCGATGCATCCCGAGTTCAATTCACAGTCAGACGTCCTCAACTTACACTCTTAACCCGTGGAGGATATCGGGTTTTTCACAGAGATGCTGCTGCGTTCCTTCCTCTGTGTTCTCCTTCAACGGCTCTGTGTGGTATTGTTTTTGTTACCGGCGAGCTAGAGGACAAGGATTAGGACTCATTTGTGCAGGAGAACAGAGGCGATGAGGGACAAAGAGGCAGAGAGGGAGCGAACGATAGGCCTGTATCTGCCTACAATCTTATTTGTGCTAATGAGGAGGCTGGCGGTTCTGGCTGTTAACCCTTAGGCACATCCAGCCTTTAGAGTGTGTATGGCTACATGTCATCTTTATGAGTATACATCTCCTTAGATCTCTGTGGGCATTGTGATTTGCCCGTATTTTTTTTAAACTCTCTAATAAATGATGTCGAGAGGATTTATTGTTGCTGTTAGCCAGAGTAGTTTGTGTATTTGCTGTTAGCGCAAGCTTGCTTATTACAGTTGCAGTTACATTTATGAAGAATGTCTTGATTCAGCCAGTTAGCAGACTCAGTGCTACTCTCTTCTCCCAAACCTCTTCTGTATTGGGGCTCAATGAACGGCATAAAATTCATGCCCCTCGTCAATTGTTCTCTTCCTCCTCATTCCTTATTCTTAAGAAGTCTGTCCCCTCCCTGCTTTCTGCATTTAAAGCGGCATGCCTTTGATGTGAGCTTTACACACTGTTAGACACCCACTCAGCAGATTGACACTGATGCCTGGGTGGAGTCGGTCCATTTCTGAGAGCTGGGGAGATGAACTGCCTGCATATACTGTACACATATGGTACACAGTCAGGTAGTTTTAAATAAAGTAAAGTGGAATGTGGACGTGAGCGAACAGATGTGCTCATTTTTCCACTCCGGCCGCGCTGCACTCAGCTGATGACATGTCAGGATGATAAACGTTCCTGCTAAGCCGAGCTGAATGTAATTGTAGAGCGGTTTTCCTGGTGTTTTACAACTGTGTCACACCAATTTTAGAGGAAGCTCAGTTAAAACCGAAAGATACGTTCTTGACATATAAGTGATTGGATAGTCTCTCAAAAAAATCCCTCTAAATTCTCTAAATACGGTACCTGAACAGCGTTAGAGCTTTAGGTTAGAGCCTACGGGTTCAGTAATGAGGAATTTGCGAAGGCCCAATTAAGCAGGACGTGAATGATGTGCACGTGTGTGTTTGCGTTGTAGAAATTGTCAGATGTAATTTGTGCCTGTTCTCAGAAGAAGTTAAGATGGTGTAATTTTTCTAAAAAAACAAACAAAAAAAAAAACAGTTTTTATTTGTCAAAAAAAAAACCCACAAAACAATACAAACAACAAACAAGCATACATTTTAGATGTGTAGATTAATTAATGCTACCACAGTTTCCTAGGAGAGGGGCACATACAGAAAAACACATACAGAAAAAATGATAGATGTGATTTAATAAGTTTAAATTTATGTTCAAAAGATTGGGAACGGTTATAGCACAGTTATAATATAGTCCATAAGAGGTTCCTGGATTCCCTCAGATTATTGTAAATCATCAAAATATTTTTTTTATGTATTTTTCAAGAATTTTCTTTTTTTTAAGCAAGCCAATGTTCAGTACTGTGAAAAAGTATTGAGACAAACTCTCATTTCTTTATCTTTTGCTTGGAAAATAGGATCTGGGTGCAGTGATTTATTGAAACATGTGCAAAAATACATAGAAATGCAGCATATAAAGCAAAGTGTGAGTTCTTTAAGTAGTCTTCAGGAATAGTTCTCCAGGCTTCTTGAAGAACATCCAAAGCTCTTCTTTGGATCTTGGCTGCCTTTTGTTCCATTCTCCATCCTTCTCTCCTGCTTCAATAATGCTGAGCTCTGGGCTCCGAGGAGGCCAATCCATGACTGATAGTGTTCCAGTGTGCGTGTGTGTGTTTATGTCCAGGTATGCTTTGGCAGTGTAATCATGTGTGATCATTGTCATGCTGAAAAATGAAGCTGTTGCCAACTGTTATCAAAACCTGATGGTACCTTTCTGCCTGCATAATTCCATTAGTTGTGACAAGATCTCCAACACCACTGGCCTCCACTGTGTTTTACAGGTGGCTGTAAAGGCTCACTGTGGTGCCTCTCTCCTGACCGCCTCCATACATATTTAAGATGATTTGAACCAAAACTTTCAAATTTGGATTCTTCACTCTATAAGACCCGTGGCCATTGATTTTCAGTGCAGTTCTTGTGTAATTTGTCAGCCTTTCCTCCCTGTTTCCCTTCCTTAAGAATGGCTTCTTCATAGCCCCCCCTTCCACTGGGGGCTGATGAGGCTTCAGTGAACAGTATGGATCAGCTGAAGGGCCGGATACATCGCTCAGGTCCCGTGTTGATAGACATTTTCCAGTTTCTTAAAGGCATGACTTTCAGATGCTGTCCGTCTGCTGTAGATCGTTTTTAGGTCTGCCAGTTGTTCTTTTGTCCACCACTCAGACAGTTTAATCAAATGTTTAAGGACGCTGCATATCTCTGCGCGCCATGCAGAAATATGCCTGCTTTTCAGATAATAGCTTTTTTGGGAATCGCCTTGTTGTTGCAAAAATGCTATTTTATGCCTGTCAAACTGTGTTATCTTTGGCATCTTTCATTGATTCTGCTAAAGAAATGGGAACCAATTATTTGTTTTTGTGACAGGCCGCGAGCAACAAAGTGCCCAAAAATACAATTTCAAATTGGTTCTTTGCTAAGTTGTCTGTTATGTGTAGACACAACACTGGTTCATCTCTCGAGTGAGATGGCTTTTTATGCTTGACTGGTTCATAGGTCAGTGTTAAGTGTTAACAAAGTACAGAAGCATTCGTCCATAAATGGTCAAAGACTGGACTGAAAATGAGTGAAGAAGCAGCCAATGTCCAAATAAGAAAACTGACAAACCTTCAGAAAGCCTGGAGAACTATTGCCTGAGAAAACATTAACGATTAGAAGGAAGTCTGGCTCCTTGGAAGGAAAATGAGTGGCAGCTCAGGACTTTTGCACAGCACTGTATCTCTTTGGTGTTCCTGTGAACTGTTACAGCGCGTATAAAAACAGCTCAGAAGAACAAATAAAAAAGAGCCACTCAAATGTTATGACTTTATATGCTTTTTATCTGTGATATCCGACCAGCTGATATCCGACCACCTATGTTTACTAATCACTAGTTCATGCCCATTTGTGTTATTGTATGCAAGTGGATTTAACCAGTGTGTATTGTGCTTAAAGTGGTGATTGAAGGTGTAGACCCAGAGCTGTGACATACTTTTGAATATGGCGCAGGAAAATGTGCAAGCTGGGGAATTACATAATGCCGCAGCTACGTTTAGCATAAAGCACGCATACTTCTGTTTAATGCTTGGTTACCTCTTCCGGCAGCTTCTCTAACATGATCTTCGTCACACACCTTCGTGGTGGCATGGTCACTTGGACATGGACCAATCAGTACACGCTGAACGAAAGTGATCTCTCTCTGTCTGTATGGGACGTCTCGGAGATCTTTTCCCTGCAACGGGGCATCATTTGTGCATTAGAGTGCTTAAGTTTGAATGAATCACGTTGCTGAGTTTGTCCCAACTGTGTATTTCAGGTTGATGCATCATGTTTCAACCTGTGTTAATGACAACACTGACTGAGTAATGCAGATCATAAAGCGGATGTCTAGACAAAAGCAGCTAGCTTAGCAGAGTCATGCAGGGGTGTGTTACAGTGTGACGGTCTCCCAGGCCTTTGTTCTCCTCACGAAGGCTTTAGCCTTCCTTTCCTCAGACAGCACTAAACAGGTTAGGAAATAAGAGAGCCATTTTTTTTCTTTTTTCTTTTTTAAAGCAGTGCGTGAGTATGTTAGGCTGCTATGATTTACAGAGTCATATTTATTCTTCTTTTTTCCAGCTCATCAAATCATCAGGAATGTTTTTGTCCGCGTGTTTGTCAGGGAAGACGTAACCGTTGATGACCCGTCTCTTTCTAAAGAAAACCAGCTTTAGATTCTAAAGTTTGAAACGAAAATGTCTGCCCTGAAAAGAAAAAAAAAAAATTGCTTTCATGTCTCAAATAATCCAGCAGCCCACCATTCATTTGGCACTTAAGAAAGCCACTTGATATGTGAACTTGCTTTACCCAAGGTGGAACAGAGAGGCACAGATGTATATTGCTCTCTTCGCGTGATGGTTATAACTCCTGACAAGGTCACCGTGTGAGTCCGTGAGCGTGTCCGTGTGCGTGTTTGTGCGAGGAAATTCAAGCTTGTGTAAAAGGGTTTTTTTTTTTTCAGACGCCTGTCAACGATTGGCCGAAGAGGACACCTTCTTACTGATGGCTGAAAATTTGAAAGCAGCCTGGAGAGTGACTTACATTTCTGCACATTCTGTTTCATTCAATTTGCGGCTCATGCGGCGCTTTGAGAATCTGTTTGATAAACATCCTTTAGCAGCTTCTAAAAGGAAAAGCGTGATCGATGGTCTGACGGACAGATAATGCATCTAAAAAAACAAACAAAAAAAACGGAAAAGATGAAGCACAAACAAGAAGCGTCCATCTCTCTCTCTCTCTCTCGCTCTCTCTCTTGTCTTGGCTGTACAGATTGATTGTGAATCGTCCAGGACGTATGAGCATTGCGATCATATCATGGATCAAAGCATGGGGAGGGAATGACAGATGTCGTAAGCGTCCTTTGTTTATTTGAGAGCCGAGTGGCTGTGTGATGGATCGGCTGTGTTTGTTGGACACGGGGATGATTTGTCATCTCCTGTGTGTCCCTTTGTGTTTGTTTTAAACATTTAAAAGGGCAAATAAAAGGTTTGTCCCATGCTGGAAAATGTCTCACTCCAAGGGCATATTTTGGTTAAATACTATAAATGTCCATGGCTGCTTTTTTTTTTTTTTTTTAAATATTACCTTAAATGGGACATTTATCAGAATTCTATAACATTACTTGAAAATTCCTTTTACACTAAATGTGCCTCAAAGAAATGGGACACCTCATGGGGGTAATGGGTGGTAATTGGGGTGTTGAAGAAGGGGTTAAGTGTGTTTCAGTCAAGGTCGTTTGAGTGGTAGGCTATATGTACCCTAGAATTTCCACCCCAAACTCCTGAGCAGTGTAGACAGGAAGCAGTGTTGGCGAGCTAAAATCATGCTGCAATTGCTGCAGTTACACTGGAGATTTGCTGCACACGTGGACATGCCGTTGCGTGGTGTGCTCAGCTCTCAGGTGGAGAGCAGATCAGGTCATTGGCACGGAGGACCGTTTCTATGCTAACGGCTCCTGATTTCTTTGCCTTTCACATGGCAGTGACATCAGCACATTGCTAATTGCCAATAATCGCGACACGGATCAGTGTGAGTTCAATTAACAGAGCCGGCTGCGGCGTGCCAGCTCTGTTGAGGAAAAACTGAACTGATCAGTTGGGTCTTGTTTAGTATAGCAGGTTAATCAAATTTTTCAAGGATCATTTTGGAAATGGTTACGCATTGATGTATTATGGGTATGTTCAGGACTTTCACTTTGCAACGTGTACACCAGTGTTTGCTGCAGCCTCTGTGAGAGATAAGAGCCGGGCGCTTGTAATGGGATCCTGTCTGTCGGGAAAAGATGGAGGAAATCGCTGGGAGCAGGAATGTGCTTGACTTGTTCGTTTGGGTCAGTGGAGGAAGTGCTGGTGTCTGTGTGTGTGTGTGTCGTGGTGGTGGTGGTGGGGGGTGTTATTGTCCAAAACTGTATTTGCTCAGCAATAGAAAAACTGAAATGTGATATGAATATCCGCTCCATTCTTCCATGAAAGTACCTGAAAATACCCCTGAAAAGGTCCCATTTAGGCTCGCTCGCAGACAATACAGTACAATGCTCCTGATGACAGGCTAACTGGGGGAGGAAATAGCCCTGCTAGGGCCAACATAATAGCAGAATATTCTGGAAGCCACAGGAGGGATTTATGGAGGCAAATAGTCTTTTTCTAACATCCAGTGGAACAGTGCGCACGGGTTATTTGTGTGTCTGTGTGCGTCTGACATGCTGACCTTCTTTGCCGTGCGTCCACCTCATTCTATGACGAGCGAGACGTGTGAATTGGAGTCTTGCCTAACCTGTCAATCAGATGAAGAGATCATTAGAGGCGTCACACTCAAATCTCTCATCTCTCTAATCAGCTGTCATACGAACAAGCCCAACTTCTCCGCGTGCCCGTGGCCAGCTGCCAAATGCAAGTTCACCAGTTGAAGCCGAATACACAGTGGAATTAAAGCTTTGGTTATTCCGCTTATGAAATTTGTTCAAATGGCTCATATATCAAGGTGAACACCGGTTGGTTGTTCTCTATTCCCTCGACGGCCACGAGATGACTTTATCTCGGGGCCCGCGTGTACCTCGTGTTGGATCCCTGCTGCTCTCTAACAGTGAGGGATGGCAATTAGCGCTGCATTTGCTGAGGGTGGCATGGAACCAGAGACCTGTCACCTCTGCTTCACGGCTCAGTCTTTGAAGACATGTATGTGCGCGCGCGCGCACGTGTCTGCGCGCCTGCGTGTGTGGCGGCATGTGCGGGGGAAAGGGAGCATCAAATCACGGCACCTGCTTCGCAGCAGGTGGTGAGACTGCCTCACCAAGACAATGTGCGCGTGGGAGGAAGGGCAAGATGCAGAGATGGGCATATTGCACGTGATCAGAGACAGAACAGCATCTAAATGCAGGCGGTTATTTGTAATCAATGTTACCGCAGGTCCCTTTGGGTATGCTAATGTATTCTAAAATGTTAATGCATTTCAGTGCCAGGCCCCTAAGTTGTGTCATCTGAGTGAGTGAGCGATGGTGCACACCATGACAATGAGATGGAAATCTGTTTGAGGAATGTCATACAGTATGTTGGGGAAATGAATTCCTGCACACAGTTATTGAGAAACTGTGTTGCACCATTAAAGGCTGGACTCTTTTGGTGGCAGCCATTGCAGCTTGTTTATTAGAATGATTTGATCCAAGTTTAGAAGTCCCTTTGATGTTTCCAGTGAAGGACACAAAATGGTCAAAAGCTCATTGATGTGGACAGGGAATTTAATAGGGTAGGCCGCAGCCGGCCCAGGAGACCGGCAATTGAATGCCGCTGCTGTGAAATCCCTCTTGATTGTGGAACACCTGGATATGATCACTTGAGAATGATACCAGAGGGGGGGAAAAACCCCAAACGAGCAAAAAAAAAAACATGTCTATCCCCTTGTCTCTTTCTCTCACTGGTGATACCTGCTGATTTGCTTATGTGTTTGCATAACCGTCACAGCCACCAGATGACTTGTTTATTTTGACTGACATTAGCCTCTGTCATAGCTGCGATTTACATGTAGGCCGTGTCCCAAATCAGAGGTCACTGGCAAAACTGAATTTGATAAACAAGTGAGAAATGTGGCGAAATCTCCGTCCTCTGGTCCAAATTTCAGTGAACAGAAAGAGAATTCTCACGCAAAGCGTGACGAGTCTCCAGTGTCATTAAATATGTTTGAACCTGCTCTGGCGGCAAGCATCTACGACAGAGTAACATGAATCAACAGACCATCACCCCTCCCCCAAATAAAGCCATAAAATAACCAAAATTACTGAAAAAAATGGTCATTTGCTATTAATTTCACACACTGCCTGCATTCATAGGGTCCACTTTAAGTAGACATTGACTTCTTCTTGTTTTGTTTTTGTCTTTCATATTGTTGTCAGGCAGCCAATCAATTTCTCTCTCGCCTTGCCTGCCCCTGTTTCTTCCTCCCATCATCCGCACAGCAGACCACCAGATTGTGTAACATGCTGGTTGGCTTTGTGCTCGCAGATGATGACTTTTGACAGTTGCCTACATTTATGTAATTAGCTTTGTGTTGAGTCAAGTGCATGTGTGCACTATGAGGTTTTTTTTTTTTTTTTTGAATAAATGTGCCTACATGAGGGTTTGTGTGTGACAATGAGCGCGCATGCTAGTGACAGCTGACTGGGCCCACGCTTCTTAAATTAGCCTTGCTGTCTGGCCCCAAGGGAAAGCATGGATGTTCAGATATGGAAGAAGTTTTAAAGCTTCAATTCCTGCTTCCCTTCTCCGTGGGGGATGCATCCATCCGAGTCCCACTCCTGCACCTCAGGATCCGAGTGAACTTATCCCGCAAGCGGTAATGACAAAAGGGAATCTGGGCCCGGGCCTAGTGCCAGGATTAATGTTTATCGTGGAAAGGCTTTTGCGGTTTTGGTTTTTGAAAATGCTTGCAGCTAGGAAAGGGAAGAGAAAATGTTTTACTACTTCTTTGCATTTGTAGAATCTCTCAAAGGGTTTGTGCTATTGCTTTAAGAAGTGTCTTTATGGTATGGTTATGTTTACATGCAGAGTCTCCCTCGTGTATCGGCGAGGTCATTGTCAGAGTTTCATGATTTGCTGTAACTTTCCAGACAGAAAGGTCAGGGACATGCCATCATTAATGAAGTACTTTAGGTTAGTGATTTTTAATGGAGCTGAGGTTATAATCATCACCTGAGAGGTAATCTGGAGGTGATCAATGTGGCAGTAGAGTTTATTGTTTGGCTTCTGCGTGTGAGTGACTGGATAGATAAAGGAATGAAAGGGTTCCCATGTGACTCGGGCTTTATTAAAGAGAAGTTAATGAGTTCCCGTGTCTCATTTTTCCTCCCCTCCCAATTTATTCTCGCCTCCATCTCGTCTTCATCCTATCTTTTTAATATCCCTGTTGTTCATACTGTTGCTCAAAGTGTATTCATGTTTTCGGGCGCGCTGCCGTGTCCTGGTAAGTAAATTACAAAACTGAGCCACTGCAGCGCTGGGAATAAAAATATCAAGATATTTGGTTACATCCCAATCTGCTGCCCTTTTCTCTTTCTCTTGTGGGCTGCCACTCTCATCTTTCCCTGCGCACGAAAGAATCCTGGTTTTATCGCTGTCTGTTAGTTGGATTTTCATGCTAATTCAAGCAGATCCAATCTGACTGAGACTGATCTCAGATTTTGTGCGGCGTCCCCAGTGTTGACGTGCGCGCTCGTTCATTTGTTTCTCACATTGTAGCGTTTTATTCTTTTCATGCGCACATTTTTTTTTTTTTGTTCCTTGAAATCATTTAGCTCTTTGCAGTGCTGATGTCAATAATGATAATAGACTTCTACAGCGCCTTTGTCTCCACTGTTTACCTTGTGGCGTGATACAATGTGCCCTTGCAGTCTGTCCTAGTCTGTGTTATGTTTGGAGAGGTTAGTCACTGGAGAAAACTCACCGAGTCTGCGGGCAGTAAAAAGTTGGTGATAACAGGTGGCACTTTGTAAAACTCAGCTTGGGGAGGAAAACGGGGCCAGCAGAGAAAAGAGGAGAAAGTGAACAAGGCAGACGAGGACATAGGAAAAACAGAGAGCCGTGTTTGCGCGCTCTCTCCTGAGGCGCAGAGTGCAACCAGTGACCTGACATGCCAGCGGAATAGTGTTCTGCTGCCGTAGCATCAATCTGCTTGTCCCCACTGCGGGAGCAGGAAGAGAACAGCAGCATGAGCGCACAATGCTTTGTCGCCGAACACTTTGTACAGTTTCTCCTCTGTCATGGTCGCTGGAGGAATTACGCACAGCAAGCGGACATGGCAACAAGCGTGCGCTGACACACAGTTGCAGAGAAATGGCACCGGTGCTGTGCGTCCTGGTGAAAAACCAAAAAAAGCAAAAAGCAACTGTAACCTGAGGATAGCGGCTGTGGATTGGAGAAAAAAAATATTTTTTATGTGTTTTCTTACAATCTCCAGGTACATCTGTTCGAGCAGAACAAATGTAGAGCCTGCGTTTTTGCAGTACAATGAGATTTCAAACCCGGCACATTTCGTGTCACCTGATCCCATTCCAGTTTTATTCTGGAGGCTTCCCCCCTCTCTCTCTCTCTCTCTCTCCTGCTGACTGTAGCCATCTGGGCTTTTGATCCAGTGGAAATACTCTGACAGGCCTATTTGAGGGGAAGAGAGATGACACTGTATTGCTACAAATCTATAGCAGGGACACGCAGGGGGCACTGCTACTCTGTCTCATGGAGTTTGTCTTCAAAAGGCAGAAGGGGATACTATAGCCTTCTGGAAGATCTGTGCAGTGTGACGTGACTGACATTCTCTGCTATTTGCTGGAACCCTGTTGGACACGGGGAGCTGACACATCTGTGGACTCGAGCCAAATCAACTCTGATTTACACCACACCACCATCTAGAGGGAGGGCCTGCCCAGTCACCCCGTCTTTACGAAGATGTATGGCGAGGCGTTAGCACAGCATCAAAAAACAATCACTCACAGAGGCACGCACACACACACACACACGCGCGGACTCGTAATAAAAAACGATGAGCGGCTGAAAGTATCTCTACACGAGTTACGGCTGCTTATGTTTCGCACGTATAAATTCCCCTCGCACACAGGCAGAGACATCAGCAGCCTCCGCTGACAGATATTTTGTTAAGACAAAGACATTATTGTGAATAAAACAAACGTGTTGGCCCGCTGACTCATTCTGATTGCACGTTAAAACATTTTGTAGACTCTCCACATGCTCTCATCCTGTTCCCCATCGCTCTGCTGCGAGGCCCGTAGAGTAACACAGCAGAGAGTGTGGAAGAGGTTAAAACAGTGACATGTGGAGGAAGAGCTAAAGCTGGCTGCAGCATTTAAGACTGATGGGACAAAAGAACTGGGGGCAGTGATTTAACAAAGAGGATATGAGGCATTGTTATTCTCACTTAATAGCTATTATAATGGTAGTCAGGGCAGCAGATTGGTGGGGTGTATGAGCCAGTTGTTCATCACATCTTGATAAACCTCCTCTTTCCGTGTGTAAAAATAACGATTTTTTATTTATTTCTATTTATTTCTTTTTTTAGTTTGAGTTTGCTTACCTTCTAAAAGTGCATCACCATGATCATGATGTTTGTGGAGAGAAGTAAGTGTGAATCACAGTGCTGAAGCAGAGCTGGTAGTCGCTCTGACCTTGCTGTTTTTAACTTGCTAGAAAGAAGTAAGAATGTAACCGGCTTGCAGGGAGCAGGCCTAAAAGACTCGCGTTTAATACGATTATGATAATTGTCAAGGTTCGGCAAAAGCAACGCTTCACTTATTAGAACCTCCACAAATGTTTCTGCTCCTTTAGGGATCCTTTAAACTTGCACACAGACATATGTGGTCCCATGTAAACATTCTAATTAGTGGTGAAGTTGACAGAGAGGAAGGATATTTGGCCGGGGCCATCTGGCCGGGCTTGGCCGTCTGATCTATAGGTCCCTGGTTTGCCTGCACGTTTTAGAAGTCTCAAAACGAAGGGAGCACAGGGCAGGTGGAAACCTGTTGCTTTCACTGTAACAAATCCCTACCTGTGTGGACATGTTTGGAAAAACACGTAATTCTATTTGCATATATTCATACTTAATTCCATTTTTTTTTTCCTTTTTTCATTCAGTCTCGCTCTCTTTCCTCCTCGCTCTCGCGCACGCACGGGAAAATTAATTAGGGTTGGCACAAAAGCAGCAGCAGCCTCGTCCTAATAAATCTCTCCATTATCTAAAGTGATTGGTGGACGCTGCAGCTCATTTCCTCTCAGAGTTGAGACCTGAGACCTGATGGTTCCCATTTTTTTTCACGAGTGCCTCAGCCACGGCGGCGCACGTGCAGCGAGAGGGGTCATCGCGAGAAAGGGAATTAAATGCTAATCGCAAATTCTTTCACATAAAAACACTATGAAGATAATGGGTATTGCACAGGAGTCTTTAATTATTTTGTTAATGAATAGTCTACTTAATGTACTCATAGCATTTAGCAGACGCTGATTTAAGGCTTGTCCTCCTCCTGACCGCCCACTGATATTTAGCACAAATGATCCAGCGTGGCCCTTTTGTGCGCATCACTTGGTACCGTCATCAACAGCCTCTGTCAGCACTGCATTTGTTTTCTCGCGTGTACCTGCCGGAATAAAAATAAATAAATAAAAAAAGTTGCAGCTCTGGGTCTTAGCTTTGGCTAATTCCTTAATAGCGGTCCCGCGTTGCTCTTTCAGTGAACTTTTGTGAAGCAAACTCAGAACCGCGGCGCCAGTTGGTGACCCAGATCTTTGTTGGAGTAAACTTGTACGTCGTCGCGGCAGAGATTAAGCATCCACGCATGCGAGGGGAATTTTAAGCAGCAACGATTTCTTTTTCCTGTTCCACGATGACATCACGAGTGTCTGGGGAGCCACTGGAACACCTGTGTCCCATCTCCATGGCAACTGGCTCAAGGCCTTTGGGTGATGGAAGACATAGATGAGGCGGACTTGCACATCCAGGCGTACACATGCACGTACTTGCACACACCTAATTTTTTTTTTTTCCTTAAAGAAGGACTTTAAGGCCAAATAAATCACACAACATGAAGTCGAGGGTGAGAGCCTCTGATGAGATATAGAGCCTACAGAAATAGGCCATTGCAGACCTCATTCCTTCTAGCCACCACCGCAGTTAATGGCTTTCAGATCTCTGGGTGACTCTGATTTTTTTTATGTGATCGCAGGTTTGTCTTTGCTCCATCTTCTCAACTGGATGGCCACTATGTAAAAAGCTGCTTGACAGTCTGTCATAATGAACACTTTGCTGCGTAGCAGACTCTTTGAAATGTAGACCCCAGTTGTACAGTTCAGTTATTTCAGGCTTGCAGTTTTGATAAGGAAAAAATCTGAAGAACCAAGAGAAAGATGGACCGAGGCAGGACAGCGCAGCAGACAGAAGCAGGGAAGGGAGGGCCGTGACTTTTACAGTAATACTGGCAGAAAGTCAAGTGCGCTTGGTGAAGCAGAACAGCATTGCTTGAGTGTGGTGGACTGAAATGTGCCTTGCCAAGTGTGCATTTTGACTGGTTTGTCTGTTTGAAAGGCTGTAGCTCCGTTTGCTCCAAATGAGTGGCTCGACAACTTTGTGGTGTCTCCATCAGCGGCATCTTTGTGGTATATATCCGACAGAGCAGCAGAGCAACACACAAAGTCACTAACTAGCCTGTGACTTACAGTATGACTCAGTCTACCATGGCAGTGTGGTAGAAGTGGCGTTTTTAAATATAGCACAATTTTGAATTACTTACTGACACCAAGCTGCAGAAATTGTGCACACAGCAGCTCTAAAGGTGAATCATTGTCGTAATGGAAAGATGCAAGTCGGCTGCACTAAATAGGGCGTATGTGGCTCTGTCAAGAGAATGTCATATGAAGATATGCAAATACACACACAGGCAGTTGCAACTTAGGCCCACTATGTCCACTAATACATGACCCCTTTACACAGGTTGTTAATCATCTGTCGGTATGTGTGTGTCTGTCAAAGCTCTCTGCAGAATGGAGCTAAAGGAACTAGGTAAGTGCGGATCATTTACCATTTACACGTTCGCACGGACCCCATTCATTCACATCCGAGTACGGGGTTACCACTGGCAACGCAGGCCCTGCGGCATCCTTGTGTTTACTGTTTGCCAAGCAGCCAAATATCCAGCACCATTAACCTCATCATTGCAACATAATCAGCTGTGGATGAAGCTGCCACTAAATCGAGGCAGGCTTCAAGGCACAATTATAAATGTTAATTAAATGTTGCTCTGTCTTGCGTTGGCTTGACACGTGACGCAAAAAAAAAAAACCCAACAAACCAAGGAGTCACCGTTCGGTCTTTGTCGTCTGAGAAACTCATTCATCGAGGATTGCAGAACGCACACGTTCTATAGATCACGAGTAGGCAACCATCTAAGACGGCACCAGATGATTTCACTGAGCTGTGTAATTAGCAACAGTCACTAAGTGTTGTGTTCTAAATTAAACCAGGCTTCCTGGCATGATGGTCTATTTGTGTTGTAGTTGTAGTTCACCATTTCTGTGGGTTTGTGGGAATCTTCGCACCCAAATATTTATAGTTTTTTTTTTTTTACTTGATATTTTTACTGTGGATGTTTTTATGAGCTTCGGGGCCTTGCTCCCCGTGTTGCTGTGTGGCCATACACGCTGAAGAGTGAAGACGTGTGCACCTTTCCCGTTTGGTCGTGGTGCGTGTCTGCAGATTTAAACGACAGGGCAGCCGTCATTCACCAGCCCGGTGAGAGCAGCGAGAGTCTAAGAAGCACTGGGTCGAGCCTGTCCTCCTGTTCTCTTTGTTGAGAGATGCAGCTGTAATGTTATTAGCAGGAGATCATCGGATGCTCTGACCTGGGCTAGCTTTCGTTGCCATCGGCGGCTTTTATTTCACTTACAGTCACGTAACGAGTTGTTGTCAACCCGAGTAACACTGTCTTCGCTTCACCTGTCTGCTGAGTGCAGGACACTAAGGGTTGACAGAAATAGCACCACTCAAGGAAAAAAAAAAATGTGTGTACAAACTTGTGGACATCTGTGGTTGAACAAACATGAGAAAGTGACCAGAGAGAGGAGAGAGCGGCCCACTCTCTTCCTGCGCGGTCCTCGCCTCTGAAGTCGTCCGTATCTCAAGCCATCTGCAATGACAATGAATGCAGAGACATTAGTCCTAAAATAATTGGACAGATTGGACAGTCTAATACCATTTCATTAGATGCTGCCAGTCTTTGCCCGTCATCTGTGAAAGACTGCTTGCTTTGCTGTAGAAGTCCCACGAAGGCTCAGCAAGAGTGAAATTGCAGCTTGAGTGTGTGTGCGTGTGCGATTTTGTAGGTGGTCGGGTTTAGCTGCGCCCACAGATGAAGTAAGCACGATAATGACAGGGGAGAGTGAAAGGAATTAAAAGCTAACTCCATTAAGACTGTGTCAAAGACAAACAGGTCTGTTCTTAACAGGTGTTTCATATCCTTTTTGCAAACTGACAAAAAAGAGAAAAAAACAAACCCTAAGCTGTGGCGGAGTGTGTGTGTGTGTGTGTGTGTGTGTGTGTGTGAGAGAGAGAGAGAGAAACGGGGAGAAGGAGAAGACAAAAGATTGTGTATGTATACAGTAAGTGTGTTTGATTGTGTGTGTACTTATGTTGTGGGGACAGTAATCTGTTTACACAGTTACACTGGAACTCGCTTCTATTTTCAAAGAAACAAAATCCCCGAATAAATCTATAAATTACAGTGTTGTGATGTAATTTAAGATTTTGTAAAATGACAGAATCGAAAAGGTGCGTGTTTGTGTGTGTGTGTGTGCGCACGTGTGTGCGTTGAGCATCTCTCCAGATGAATTCAAACAGGATTACAGGGAAGAAGTGAAGGACTGTTCGCTGTATGTTTCACCATGTTGTAAAGCACTGCACCACCCACGCACGTCGCACACCTACATGGAAATCCCACAGTGGCTCGCATACATTGTGCACATCCTCACAGGCGATTTCTGAGCGTGGGTTAGAGAGAGGGGATAAATAGCGAGAGTGCAAAGGGTCTGTGTGCTGCTGTGTGAATGCTTTTTCTAGCCTTAATCTGCCCGTTCCTGTTGGCATGAAAGACGGGGATTAATAGACGAAAGGTGAACATGAAGAAAAGGCAGGACTGGAAAAGAACACAAGCAAAGAGAGATACTATTCCCGAACCTCGGTGGGATTCCGAGGCCCCTGCGGTGAATCCGGATGAGCAGTCTTTTGTGTGAAGTTAAATCCGCTTATTGATCAGCAGCAAAACTTCTGAAAGGCGGCGTCTCGCGGCAGCGTGCGCGTGATTAGGATGACTGTGGAGATGGTTGAAATATTTGTAAAATTGGTCATGAAAATGTGATTGAAGGGTAAACGCATGCTACGCAATAAAAATCTATGGTATAAATGTCATATTTTATACAAATAGAGTTGGAAGTGGAGTCAGCTGGAAGGTTAGATCACTCAGATATCTCTCATATCTGGCCATAGAGGTAGCAGCTCTTTAGATTAGCTCAGTATATAATACTCGTATACTTGCATGTAGTTGCAAGTTAGCTGTATAGCAATAGTCCTACCAATTCAGAATTTTTTAGAGTGTGCAAATTTGCCATCACACAAACGTGATGAGACTCATAAGTAAAATTGTCTCGTGTGTGTGTGATGTAGCGTTACACAACCTGCTCGGATCTAGGAATGTATCTTATAATGAGAAGCTCTGCTTTACGCCCACAGGAGGGGATCTCCCTCATTGTGAGATAAAATAAACCTTTTGCATCACGAGGAGACTGCCAAGCTAATTATAATTGTATAGTTGTTACATGTGGTTTTTTTGTTTGTTTTTTACCATTGTGCATTATTTGTGGATCTCTATTTTTGCTCTTAAAAAAAGAGTATAAAACAAGAAGACCAATTAAAAATGGGTTAATAGGCCAATAAGGTTTACAAACATTTTAATTATAGCTGAATGGAACCAGCAATAAATACTACAATATTTGCAGTAGGTTGTATCTTACCTGCACTGTTTTTTCCGTGCATCTCACTTTTGAAAACACAACATGAAAACAGCACCACAGGTGCCATCAGTGTAGGCTAATTTTGGCGCCAGCTCCTCCAGGATATGCATAACTCGAGGCTTTTAAAGAACAACATCTTGCATCAGATGTCATTCAAACAGCCTGTTAACGTTTTATTTTCTCTTTTTAAATGAGGTAAAATGTTTTTCTCTGCAACACACTGAAAAGCTACATAACAGTATCAAATAAGCACTTATGAATGCAAACAGTAACTCTATGCCATAGTAACCACATATAGGCACATTAATCAAAATAATTTACTATATATAAACTTAAACTTGGCATAAATATATCTTTTATTTTAATATTTTTTATAATATTTTATTATTTTATGTATATTATAAATGTGAAAAGCTATAAAGCCGTGACTTTACTGCTGTTCTGTGAGCTGCTGTTCATTCAAACCTGCATTAACATTATAATCACAATGGAGATATGTTAGGGATACATTTAAACACCATCCATCCAGCCATCCAGCCATTTTCTGCTACTTATCTAGATTTGTGTTGCGGGGGCAGCGGCCTAAGCAGACCTCTGTCTTCCTCCTCTTCCTGGCCTCCTCCAGCTCTTCTGGGGAGGACACCAAAGCATTCCCAAGCCAGCCGACAGATGTAATCTCTCCAGCGTGACCTGGGTCTGCCCTGTAGCCTACTCCCGGTGGGACATGCCTGGAACACCTCACCTACGAGGCCCCCAGAAGGCATCCTAGTCAGATGCTCAAACCACCTCAACTGGCTCCTTTCAATGTGGAGGAGCAGCAGCTCTGTTCCGAGCCCCTCCTGCATAGCCAAGCTCCTCATCCTGTCTCTAAGGCTGAGCCCAACCACCCGTTGGAGGAACCTCATTTCCGCCGCTTGTATCTGCGATCTCCTTCTTTCATGCTCAGCTCTCTCTTCATGACAACAGACCAGAACAGACCAAAGCTGAAACCAGCTCTGGCTACATTTTAACACTTAGGTGCTTAATTATTAAATTATAAAAGCTTTGCAATGCAGAGCAAAATTGTAGAGGATAAATTTTACATGTGAAGTCGACCAGAGGGCTTAACAGGTTCCATATTGTACTGGGAGTGGTTAATAAATTCTAAAGAACCTAACTTACACATTACTGCATCCTGTTTTTGACTGGACTTCCCCAGAAGAGCCGCTTCAAGGGTGAGGGCCACCCTAAATCAAAAATGTTAATGTGCATTAACCTGTGGTTGATGTGCTGCTTTGATGCTACAGTCCCAGATGTTGGAGTTGGCGTCCCCAGGGCAAGAGACTCAAGATAGAGGCTACAGAGACACAGCCAACCTACAGGTAGCTGTGTAGCTTTGACTGACCTTCCAAAATAAAATACTGCACTATAGCACCTTTTTTTAATAATTTGTGAAATGTATCTCAAATTAGATGCTAAGCCAAATAAATATTGTTCAGGATATAAGCTTATCAGATCTAAAGAGCTCTAATTTAAGTAACAATGTAAATTTCCTTCATTTTGACACCACCTAAACAGCCACCTGACTAGTTTTAAACATGCAAAACGTTATAAAAGTATTACTTTCTCTCCCTACTTGTATAATTGGAATGCACTTGATCCACTTGCTCCATTGCCCACGCGGCTATTCCCATCTCAGCAGGTGCGCTGGAGAATCCACCCTGCAGACTGGGCACACATTTGTATTACTACATGAAAGACTCCAAGTTAGTTATCTGAGCAGCCATTGTTAAAAAAAAAAAAAAAAAAAAAGAGGGGCGGATGCTTTTAGCCCGCTTTGTCTCATCTTTTTATTGGTACAGTGAGGTAGAACAGACACAAAAATAACACAAAAGAAAATGTGTTAACAAAGGAGTGAGAGGACCGCCATCTGGTACATTGTGGAAATGAGAGAGACAACACTGATTTTTTATTTTTTTTTGGAGTGCCTTTTAACAGTTTGTTAAATATTAATCTGAATGGAAAGCCTTCTTGTCAGTTGCTATACATGCTGATTTTAGCACATCAGCATTATATTTCAAATAGTCCAAGAAGCAGAAATAAAGGAGCCACTGTGAGCTGAAGCTGAGCCATCACTGAGCGCCTTAATGAAAGCACGCTTGTATCTGTGTGTGTATCTGTGTGTGTGTGTATCTGTGTGTGTGTGCGAGAGAGAGAGATTGCGTGCGTGTTTTGTGTTTGCGTCTGAGAAGTGAGGCAGTGTGTGCTTGTGTGTGTTCTTGCACGCATGAGTGTCTAAATGGTTTCCTTTCCACAACAAAACAAAGTTAATTGCTTCAATTACTGATATTAATTGCAAATTATCCAGCACCGGTTGTCTGTGACTGTCAATTTGGATTCCTATAAATTCATACCTTAACACTGCATTGTGTTTTGTTGTTGTTGTTGCTGTAACTGTTTAATAATGTTTATTCTAAATGCCCATAATGCTCTCTATAGTGCACGCGCAGGCGATATAGACACACTCAGTCTCAACTGCAGCTCTGGCTTCACAAACCTGCTGTTATATTAACACTGAGAACATTTGCTTTTGTCCCCTCGGTCCACATTTTGGCCCGAATATATTTAATTTGTCCTAATCTGATATTTGAAATGCTGGATATTTGGATGCTTTGTCTTGCCGTCCCTGTCGCTTAACCAAACAGCCTAAGAAGATGGATGCTTTGCAGGTCCACTTGGTAGCTGTGCTGGCATTCACACAGAGAACGGGGGGGAAAAAAAACAGGAAACGCAAGGATTTAAAATGTCAGGTTTTGGAGATTAACACAATTTGACATTGCTACTGAAACTAGGAATTAATTTCCACTGCTGTCTTTTGCCGGTATGTGGGCTGATTATTGAGTCAGTCTTGCATGTGTTTGTTTGCCTGTTGGGTCATCTTTGCTGTGAAGTAGGTGTCGTGTCTGACAGGTTATTCTTAAGCATGCAGAAGAGTTCGGATTCCAAGGCCAGGCGCAACGAAGAAACAGCAAGATATATTTGCCTTTTATTGTTCTAAACAAGCCTAACAGGGCAGATGGGGAACATGAATTTTACACTTATTTTGGCTTTAGAACACCACTTATTTCTAAGTAGTGTGTTTTGGGTAAGTGGTGTTTATAATCTAGGGAGACACCAGGTACTGTTACTGCAGGGTAGCACTTAGAAAGTGTATGAATACACCGTATCATCTAGCTAATCACCTGAAATGAGCAGATGCAAAGCAGATGTGCATTGCTGCTGGCACAGGTGCTGCATAGTAAAGGCGTCCAAGGTTTGTCTTGGAATACCTGATAGCCTTGGTGCAATCTAGCATCCGTCTGTTTCCCAGTCTGCTCCGTCCTTTAGACGGAGAAAGGTGTGTGCGTTTCTGCGAGACTGCGAAGGGCAAAAAGAAGAGAGAAACAGTGGGAGGAAAAGAGAGCAGAGAGCAGCCGGAAGAGTTTAATTACTGAGGCATAAGTATTCATGAGCTTGTGTTTTTTTTTTTTTTTGTTCTTTTTTTTGTCCCCACCCCTCCCCCACCAGCTCTTTTGTGAACTGAGTATGACTCTGAGCACTGGCTTTGGGCCACTGTGAAACCAAGTAGAGAAGTTTCAGAACAACACCCGAGCTGCGTTGCTGGATTTAGACCCATCGCAGGTGGACTCCCCGAAAGCTGTGCTGCCTGGCTCAGAGTGACACCGCAGGGGATCTATAAAGGAGACATATGGTAGCTTATGATTAAAAGTGGAAAGTTTCGTGCCAGAGAGTGAGTGTGCGCTTGTGAGTGAGCGTGTGTGTGTGTTCGTGCCTTTGTGCTGCTATGATCATTAGAAGTTTTCCAGCCGTGAAAAAACCAAAATCTGTGCAAAAAACGCGGTTTCATCTGTTAATCTTAGCAACAAATAAAAGCGAGCTCATCCACCTCATTGCTCTTGTTTTGGCTTCGCGACAGCTCGGTGGATACAGTTAAGATTACAGCTACACATTTTCAAGCTGCCCTTTACCTGTTTTCACCTAAGTGAAGGCATGCACGTCTTCAGCTGCTCGCTTCCAGCAGCTCCCCACTCCACACAGAACACAACACAAAAAAAATCATGAAATTATTACCAGCACTACTCCATTACTTTTACTTTGACCTTCCACTTCTACTCTACTTCCTTGTTTTTCAGGCTGTTCACTCGAGAGCTTTTATTTTTTTTTGTCCTCTTCTTTATACTAGAAGATCTTTGAGCCTCGAGAGCTACGGCGAGCATTCCGGGCGAACTGCTGTTGAGATCACTTTGTGCCACTTATTTCTAGAGGGCTCCCTGGCTGCCTATATTGTGTACAATGTGCCACTGACTGGTTAATCTGCATGTAACAAAACTGACGCCAAGGGGGCATTTAGGCATATGAGCGTGATTATGCCTCACGAGTGGCACCGCTATGATTGTGAAAAGCAGCATAATTTAATCAGGCCAACGGTCAATATTAAAGAAAGAGGCTGAACAACTGGACGGCAGTTTTGTATTATATTGGAGTGTTTGAAACAGAAACGCGTGCATTACACACTCTTCACAAGTCCTTTGCAAAAAAAACAGTTTCTCTATTTTATAGCGTGTTGTACTTACTCTAATTATATTTGCTTATTTTACTGATGACTTTGCAGATTTTTACAGGGCACATTTGACGGAAAGTACCGGACAAGGTCGCCACTCAGAGATGAATTTAATCCCGCTATCCACATCACGCTATTCAAATCTCCCGCAGCGCCACGTGTCCTTTCTTTGGGTATGCGGCAACAAAATGTGACGTCTTTCGGTGTCAGGACCTCAACAAGGTCTCCTCCACAGCCGCTCATAATATACTGCTGCTCATAAATGGAAAATACATCATCTGTGGCTATATATGACTAAGAGCAATATTGTGATGACTTTATTGAATAGGCTATAAAAGATGCCGTAACTCAAGAAGCATAATAAATATAATGTGCTTTGATTTTTCTATATTCTCTGTAATGAGGAGCAGTTATTGGGCACTGGTTTTGTCATAATAAGCAGAACTTTTAATGTGTTTTTTTGGCTGCATGGCTGCATTTTACATGAACATACAATATACTCCTACATATATCAGCCTATACCTACAGAGTAGCGGGTATCTATGTAGATATTTTAATATATAAAATATACACTAAAGAATCAAAGTGAGCCACCTTTGCTCCTATGCAAATAACATGTTAAACAATATATGTTTATCTAGTCCAAGTAAGAAGTGTGAGGATAGCGTGGCCCTGCCGTGAACCAGCAGTGCGCAGCTCTTATCCCTGCCAGGCGTGTGTCTCCGCCTGGGCCTTGAGTTATTGCTGCCGGAGTCTGAGACCCATTCATCAGCGCTTCATTAAAACCCAAATCACTTTTTCACTCACAGTCTCCAACTGCCAGGCCGACAAGTCCCACATCCTGCCCGCTCAATTTCTAGGCCGAGCCTGCTGTTACAAGCAGTTCGGCCCCAAACTGCTCTTAGTTGAGAATAAGGTGCTCTAAAGAGTACATTACCCACTTGGGAGCCTCACCGGCTAGAATGTCTTTTCACTGGTTAAGCAGCGGAGCAAAAAGCCTCACCTGTGTGACATGGTAGTGGGTAGAGGGTTGGGGCGGAACGAAAGAGACACGGGTTGAAAGGAACTCTCAGTGGTCTTTTCCTGTTCCGCTTTTGTTTGGTACTATCTTGCCATTCTGTGTTATTCAGGCCACACAATGAGGTACAAAGCTGCTGGCAGCTGCCCCCTGCTCTGTCCCTCTGCTCCCGCCGCTGTATTATAAATCATTTTAACAAGGTTTTGGCAAATTAGAACCAAGGCAGGTTAAACTGGAATGTTCATAAGCACCTGACCATCCTTCGCTTTCAGGAAATTAGGCGTCCATTGTGCTGTTGCCGCTTTGTTAAAGACTGTGCCAGGAAAGGCCAGTATCTCCATCGAAGCCGTGGAGCAGCGTTTCTGAAGGTCTGTCGTGTCGATTCTTTATCGCACACTTTCTCATTCTTATTGTCTCTCACTCCGTTTCGTAATCATCTCTCTGCTCTGTGAACTCTCCTTCAGTCTATTAAGTTAAAAGATGTGTTTGAAAGTCTAAACCGTTTATTTTATCATCGCTGCAGCACAACAGGTAATCGTCTCGGCTCACTGTAAGCGAATGGTGTAAGTGAGCATGTAGAGCAGTCAGAGAGCGTTGTAAGTGTATTCTATTGATTATGGTGAAAGGCATTTAGCATTGATTTTTACAGCAGAGCAAATACTTCACATCCAGTTGATTCTTTAGTTTCACTACTTGGTTCTGCTGCTGGATCACTCAATTAGTTGAACCGCAGATCATAACTTGAGCTCACGTGTAAACCTTTTGTTTGCTGTATTTCTGTCCGGGTCCTAAAAACATGAACAAAGGAAGGTGAGTAATGGTTCAGTCACGCCAGAGTAAAAATAAAACCTCCTTGTGAGATTGAATTCGCAACATCATCGATCGCTGGGCGACCACATGGCAATTGCATAGGTTACCTGGTGGGATTTCCAAGAGTTTGCAAATAATTGATGCCTATTTCATAAACGCAATTAGATTGCAACACATTTGAATCAGTGTGTCACTACTGGTAGCATGAAGCGATACCTGGACCCTACAGAGTTTGCACAGGTAGTCCAGCTCTCGTGGATGGCATGTAAATGCATGCCATTGCCAGGAAGTTTGCTGTGTCTTTCAGCACAGTCTCAATAGATTGGAGGAGATTCCAGGAGACGGGCAGTTAATCTACGAGAGCAGGAAAGGGCCGTAGAAGGTCCTTAACCCATCAGCAGGACCGGTGTCTGCTCCTTTGTGCACGGAGGAACAGGATGAGCGCTGCCAGAGCTACAAAATAACCTCCAGCAGCCTCTGGTGTGAATGTCTCAAGACCAAGCAATCAGAAACAGTCTTCATGAGGGTGGCCTGAGGGTCTAAGGTCCACTAGTGGGAATTTGTAGCAGTAGTAGTGAATTTCTGCTTAATGGGAAGTTTTGTGTATGTAGCCAGCAGCAGTCTGCGGCTCGTCCGCCAGTCTCCAGCTACTGTTTTCTGCACTGTGACGATATCATAATAGAGCTAACTGAGTTCTAACTAAGAGCTAGCTAAGTTATTTGTTTTTATAAGCTCCTAATTAGTGTTTAAACTGTGCAACTTGAGCTCCAGTGGCTGCATTTCTCCAGCGCATACCCACTGCACTCACTGTGACATGTGACCTTTTCCATTAAATTAAATGCAGCACAGATCGCAGGGGCACACAAGGATCAGACGTTATGCACTACATGGACATTGCAAAACAAATGTAGTAGTAGTATAAAATAGTTTAAACTTTATCTTTAAAAAATTCTTCTAAAATAGTTTAAGTTCTTCTAACATGTTCTTTCATTTCAGGTAGTTGAACTTATTTATAACCGTCTGATTTTTACGACCCCTCGAGCAGTCGAAAGGAGCTCTTATTTATTTCAATTGGAGGGATTTTTTGAAGGTTTGGATTTCTGGGCTCAGTTTGTATGTTTATTTTAACATAATAGCTGGGTTAATTTAGATTTTTACTAGATTCTGGCAGCACTTAGCTAATAGTTATAGAATTGGTCAAGCGGCCACTCAAACAATGATAAGTGGTTCAACTTCTACTGGCCACTCTTCCGGTCTGCTTGTTCGGATTTTAAATATTTTTACACCAAATAAACGTTTATGAAATTTTCAACACGTACATACCAAATCTTAATATTCATAAATCCACTTAGAAAATTGCCAGATTTGGTTGGTACGTGCCCAGCTGACGTCAAGTGGACCCGCACTGCCACATTTCAGCAGATTCCGTGCACGGAGTTGCGCTTGGAGCTAAAAATAAACCATGTTTACCTTATTCACAAGCATTCTACAAGCTTTCCATCAAACTCATAAATTAAAAGATTTTTTTTCCCCCAAAATTCCAGTTATACATCATTTCACCCCTTTCTAATGAAATTTGAAACCTTTCCCATTTGAATTTTTTCAATATCGCTATAAGAAAATAAAGCTTTTGAAGTTTTCTTTAAGATTAAACAGGTAATGAAACCCCACCAGTTCTCTCCAGACCACTGAAACTCGCCCCAGCTACGATCCATCCTGGAGATTTCGTGTGGCCCCCTTTTGTGAAGGTTGCATGTGTGAGTTGCAGTCAGTCACGTGACCTTGATGCAGCCTTCTGGTTGGTTGCTGGTGTTGGCGGTGTCAAAAAGTGGCTTGGAAGCATTTTTGCACCTTTATATCTAAAATTTTGAACTTCCTGTGGCCCTGAAAAAATCAGGCTAGTTGAGACTACATATTTGATTAGAAATTTATGCTTTTCTTGCCTCTTCAGAGTGCTTTCATGAAATATGGGGGTCACAAAAATGCCTCCAGGACCTTTTGACAGCGCTAGTGTGAAGGCTCTTAAACTTCCATTCTGCACACTCTTTAAAAAATTGTCATAATTTTTTTAAACATTTTTGAAACATTACATAAAACATTTTTAAAATAATTTATGACTTCAAAAGATTAATTTAATGACTATTATAACTGTATATTGGCGCATTTTTCTTTATATCTGTACCCATTACAAGCCTTAAATGAGAGTCAACTGACTTTCTATGTTTAGCTTTTTAATTTGCATTTTCAAATGATCAAACAAGAGGCGCCACTATTAAGGTAATTTGCTGTCAAACACTTAAAGCCAACATCCTGGGATTTAAGACCCAGGAAAGTGCAGAGAGGCCTGCCATAAGGTGGCTCTGCATTCACTGTGTCACAGTAAGTATTCTAATTTCTTTAGGTTTCACTTTCTTTTAGCCATTTAAGGAAGATGTCAGCAAAGTAATTCTTACTCAGTGGTGCTGTTAGCTAGCAGCTAATTAGCAATCTGTTATTTGGAGAGACGGGTTGTACTTTGCTTATAGTCTTTCAAATTTAAGGGAAAGGAGTTAGCTAAGGATTGGGAGCTGAAGAAAAACGCCAGGTTTAATCGTTAGGTAGGTGACATAATGACATGGCTAAACCAAAGAGAAGTTAACCTTTAGACCATGTAGAGAAATGCCTAAACTTCTCTGCTGCTGCACAAATCTGCTCAGTGAAAGCAAGTAATGGTAGCAATCCAGAATTATATATATATATATATATATATATATATATATATACACAGATCCTGTGGGACTTACAGA
>JAVDPK010001809.1:8838-31724 GCA_034780415.1 Cichlasoma orientale | reverse complement strand
AAATATGTATATATTTCGTCGTCACCCCCCCCCCCCCCCCCCAAACTAGTGGCTTAAGATATATGTTTGCATGTATAAGTATGTAGGTGTCCTTTAATTAGGACAGTGTATGTGGGGACAACAGTCAATAGCTGATATCTGCAGCAGTTGGAGTAGGGGTAATAGGATTAGTGTCAGACTCGGATATTCAGCAGGCCCATTCCCACCAAGCCAGCACAGCTCTGCCAACAAAACATGCACACATATAGACTCCCTCTCTTGCATAATATTCATTAGCCACACTCATATATGTGCTTCTATAATTACTGGCATTGGAGCAATCCTTTGCTATCCTTATTCTTTGATGTTCATAATCAGTCTTAAGTTCAATCTGATGTGCAGCCTCACATCAGGGCAAGGCTCCCATTGTTATAAGCAATATGTTTTGTATATGGGATTTACTCAAACTACAATGCCTATGACTATTTTATTGAAGGACCATCATTCACATTTTTTCTTTCTTTTTTTGACCTGTCTGTGACACGTCATGGCTTCGCTACACTTGACACGATGATTTAAATCTTGGTTTGGGTCTTTCAATGTGATTTGTTAAAAAAAATATACATAGAGCAACATTTTTTTTTTTTTAACTTTCCATTCAAACCAACAAACATTCAGTGTTTTCTGCAGTATGACAAAAAGTGGGTCCCGGTGCTCTGGGGACATCACTCATTTCGTTTTAAGTAACTATAGCATGAAAAAGCCAAATTGCAGCACCTAAAAAAATTTTTTTGCCCATGATAAATTCTGGACTTTTTTTTTTAATGTGAATTATTTTACATACAAGTATGGCTTAAAACCATAATGTTTTTAAATTGTCAATAGTTTTCTACAGTTAGTTGGCATTGTTGGCACCATGTACCTACCATAAAACATGTTGTTTGGCACAGACGAGACTAGTACTAGCTCTATGCAACCAGTGCCACTAATGAACATAAAGAGTGACATGCTGTATACTAAGAAAAGTATTTCCCACATAACATAGACTATATGGCTATATTTCTCTTGCAACATTTGGATGGTAGTGTCAGATTTTGGCGTAAACATCCTGCCTTGTATCAACAGTTCAGGTTAGTGCAGGTGTTATAATGATGTAGGATATTTTTCTTGGCATACTTTTGGGCACCTTATTACCAGTTGAGTATCATATCAATGCCACAGCCATCATGAGTATTGTTGAAAACCATATTTATCCCTTTATAACCACAGTATACCCATATTTTGATGGTTGCTTCCAGCAGGCTAACACACCATGTAGCAAAGCTCAGATCATTTCAAACTTGTTTCTTGAACATGTCAATCAGTGCACTGTACTCAAATGGCCTCTAAAGGTCTCAATCCTATACAGCACCTTTGGGATGTGGTGGAACAGAAGATTCACATCATAAATAGGCAGCCGACAAATCTGCAGCAACTGCCTGATGCTGTCATGCCAATGAGTCTCTGAGGAGTAGCAACTTGTTTAATCTATGCCATGAAAAACTGAGGTAGTCCCATCTGTCAGTTAGGTTTTGTGGTATATAACTTTTGAAAGTACTGTAAGCCCTGTTCTCAGTGAAGAACCGCTGCAAAACAACATTAGTTCTCTGTTCCTTTTAGGCCTGAAACTAGTAAGCCAGCATGTGCCATACCAGGATCATTTACTTTACAACTAGAGTTGAAGTCACATGATCAAATAATTTCTTCAGCCTGTTCGCACAAATTAACTTATTTTACAGACAACAAACAGTGTATGCACAACTTACAATCAGATGTTGAGTAGAGGGTAAATTGCATATTTCTGGCATGCATTTGTTAAACTGTGCTGTCTTGAACCAGATGTTGGCACGACAGCACTGGTTGTAGGGGGGAAAAAATGCAAGAAAAAGGTGTTTGGCAACCTCTTAGTACTGTCATAACAGATGGACCAAGTATAGGCTCTTTTTATTGGGTATTTTGCATGATGTAAAAGTAGACTGCCGTGGGCGCTTAGGATCATTATTATTATCGTCATAATTACAGTTTTTTTTCTTCTTCTCAGCGTATCTCGCCTACTTCTCTATTCTGTCTCCTCTGCTTTTTTGCTCTTCATCCTCTCACTAGGCATCTACCAAACCTTTTCCACTTCCTTCACATCTCATTTGTCTCTCCTATTCATCCTGCCTCTCATTTATCTTCTACAGTGTCTGTGGCATGGCGACCATTGCTTCTTTATCAGTGAGCTGCAGCAGGAAACATGTCACTCTCCCTCTGTCCTTTTCTCCCATCATTACTCCTTTTCTTTTCCCCTAAAATTCCACTGGTTTCATATTTCTTTCCTGTGTTTTTTTGCTCTGTCTAACTGCACCAGGTTGACTAATATTAATACGGATATTTTTTTTTTTCCTTTCAGTTGATCCTTTGGTCAGTTTTCTTCCTAGTTGTTTTACACTTCTTATTATGTTGGCAAACCTCATTTAATTTCTTCTTTTTTGGTTATTGCACTTCCACTTCTTACTCTATCATTTTCTTGCCTTTATCTCTTCCTCGCTTATCCACATCCCCCAATTACTTTGCCGTTTCATCTTCCTCACAGTACAAACTCCAAAATTGAAACCTTGCCTCAAATGACCTGAACCAATCATATTTCACATAGTTCCCTCCCATCAGGCAACTGAACAAATGACATAAATGAGAAATGCTTTCAGTTTACAGAATCACCTTCATTATGCAGTATTTGTATCTTGATGGGATTGTTTTTGTCTTCTGTTCCAGTGTTTAACAGACAGGCTGAAATTGCCACGCTAAGGTTTATGCACCAGATTCGGACTACCTGCCAAGAAAAAATTAATGAGTAATGAAATAATGAATAGAAAAATAATTTTGCTTTTATAAAATGCATTTAATGCTCAGTGTTTGGGGTAGCACATTAATGTAATCACCCTACATTTGTCTAACATATTACGACTGCTAAATTCAGCACTCGTATTGTAAATTTTAATGAAATATTTGTCACTTGCAGTCCATAAGTCAAATGATCTATGTATTGACAGTCATGCATGTTTTTTTCTTTCACACGAGCTCGCATAAGAACTGACTAACCATAATTTCAGTTTGCACAAAGACTGAACAGAAGTAATAAAGTATCTACACAACTTTAAAGCTACATTTTTCCATGAAAGGATAGGAAGGTTCAAAGATATTAGTATGTCATTAGATAAGGATTTGAACTGATATGTGTGCAGATGTTAGGTTTAAAGGTAGATTTATCAATCTAAGTGTGTGACCGTGCATCTCTGCGAGTGTTGCGGAGTAGTGCAAAAGTCTAACACTTGTCCAAAGTGAGTAGTATAATGGATAACTCGCCTTACATGGACCGAATAAATAATGCATTATTTTTACTTTTAAGTGTAATGCATAATACATTACAACTCCAACGCTGATAATGCATGACAGAAAAGTTACTTGCAGACACAATAAGAGAATAGAGTTTTTGATTATTGCTGTTTTTTTTACTTTCTTACTCACTACTATGGCCAGTGTTTTTGAAGTATATGACGGTATATGTTTAAGAGACACAGTATCTATAATATAAATATGACACCTATTTTTTTTATTACAGTTAAACATGGACAATATTTTTTATATCCAGTAATGTAAAACTCATTATTTCACTCAAAATTTCTTATCTTATATAAGCCACGATGCCATTAAAACCTGAGTTGACGGCCGCTTCTCTTGAACAGCATGATTCTCTGAGTCAAATTTGACCACTTGAGAGCAGCTTACAAGTCTAGTTAGAGATTCTGAGAGTGACTGGCTGGCGAGGCTGTAGATGATATGTCATAAATTAGCTGATGAAATTAACATTTGCCCGCAGTGTAATCCACTAAGCCTGGCGCTGTCAGCATCGCCTTACACAATACAGTTCTTAGTTTACACTTCAATACATCATGCAGGCCCACAGCTCATTACATCACACAGACGCTGGTGTATGTCCTCACACACTCTCACTCTTGCACAGTATTTGTGTGTTTGCAGTTAGACACGAGGCACCACGGGATGTGAGATAAAAGCTGGAAAAGTACAGGTTATTGCATCATTAACTCCAGTTAGCATTTGTCTGCCTGACTTAGTTTCCTTTCATATCCTCTGCTACAGTACAAATGTGTTTTTCAACTGAATAGAGTAGTCTGTTGTAGTAAACTGTAAGGGGAGTGGAAATATGAGAACAGGTCTGAGAGATCAGAAAGTTGAGGATTTAAAAAAAAAAAAAAAAAAAAGGCTCACTATTTGTAAGTCTGTAAATTTATCATCTCTGTGTAATATGTGCTTGTTAATCCCAATCCCCAAGCCACCATTGGCAGCCATTGTATTAATACCATCGTATTTGTCTTTGTGTGGGCCTGTCATTCAGAGAGCATTAAGCATCTTGGTCACTGGCATACAAAGTGGTGTGTGAATTAAACGTGTTTAATGTAGCAAGAATTGTTTAAAGTCCCTCACAGGCCAAATTTGAATAACAGTGATGTTTTTATAGTAATAACAGAACTGTTTGCTTTGTGTGCTCTGGAAAAGGGCAACAGTAGTCTCGGGATTTCTTTAGAAATGAGGGCTTTTACAGGCCCTGTCATTTCATCTGTCTCTCTTCAACTCTCTCATGTTTCCCACTCATCTCTTTTCTCTGTCCTAAACAATGAGGTAGATCTGTGATTGCCCACTCCTGCATCCCACGTCATCTTGTTTTTATCACTCACTGCCTTTATGGGGTTCTCTGAACCATGTTGCTTAGCCAGTTCCTGGTACTCAATTGCTATGCATGACAATTCTTCCTCCTTTTGTCACATTTGTGTCTCCTTGTTCCCTTATCATAGCCCCTCATACAGATCACATCTTTACCTTTTTGTTGCCTCATGCCACCGTTATTGTTTTTCCTTCTTCTCTTGTCTTCCCATCTTGGCTGCTGTTTTTCCTCTGGGTTGGCAATTGCTTACTGTTTATATAGATAGTGGCCACATTGCAGACTGCTCTTGATCAGCTATGTGCGCAGTCTCAGCCAAAGCATGTCCTAAATACAGTGCACTGCTCTATCTCAGAACTCTGTTTCATATCAACTCACATCTTCACACTCACTGGTCACTTTATTACACCTCACTAGAACTGGTTCAGAACCCCTTTTGCATTCAGAACTGGCTAAAATCTTTATGGCATAGATTGGAGACTTTTCTCCATATTGACATGATAGCATCACACAGTTGCTGCTGATTTGTCATCTGCACAGCCACGATATGAATCTCCCATTCCACCACATCCCAAAGGTGCTCTATTAAATGGGAGGTATAGCGGCTCTGAAGGCCGTTTGAGTACTGTGAACTTATTGTCATGATCAAGAAACCAGTTTGAGATTATTTGAGCTTTGCGGCATGGCATGTTATCCTGCTGGAAACACCCATCAAGAGATTGGTATACTGAGGTTATAAAGGGATGAATATGGTCTTCAGCAATACTCATGATAGCTGTGGTGTTTAAACAATGCTCACTTGGTAGTAAGGGATCTTAGCAGCAGTCTGAACCGCTGATACAAGGCAGGACTGACCGATGTTTTCATTTTTTATACTGAATTATGACCACAAAATTTCTGTTGCAGTGGAAATTGAATACTTCCCCCTCGTATATCTCTTTGTGCTGGAAGTGGCAAATAGATTTCTCTGTCTCTCTCTTTCTGTTCATTAGGGGCACCTTCTCTTTCCAATTTTGAGTCTGTGCAAATTATTGCCTCAGTGTCCCATTCTTAGCTGACAGGAGTGACACCTGGTGTGGTCTTCTGCTGCTGTAGCCCATCTGCTTTAAGTTTTGACATGATGTTCATTCAGAGATGCTTTTCTGCACCCTGGTTGTAACAAGTGGTTTGAGTTACTGTTCCTTTCCTATCAGCTCAAAGCAATCTAGCCATTCTCCTTACTTCTGACTTCTGGCAAGGCATTTTCTCCCAGAGAACTGCTGCTCACTGGATATTTTTTTTTTCTTTTTAAGACTGTTCTCTTTAAACCTCAGAGATGGTTGTGTGAAAAAAAAAAAATCCCAGTAAATCAGCAGTTTCTGAAGTACTCAAACGAGCCCACCTGGCACCAACAACTATGCTACGTTATGTTCAAAGTCACCTAAATCAAAATCACTTCTTTTCTCTATTCTGATGCTTGGTTTGAACTTCAGCTGGATTGTCTTGGCCATGTCTTCATGGCTAAATGCATTAGGTTGCTGCCATGTCATTGGCTTATTAGATATTTGGGTTAATAAGTCGTTGAACGGGTTTATCTAATAAAGTGGTTGGTAAGTGTTCGTTCTGTTGAGTTTCTCTTTATTCTGTCTCCTTAGCCATTGATCCTTTATCTTTATTTAGCCTTTTCAATTTACACTACTTCAACAAACTTTCTCACCCACACACTATCACATGCACAGACATTATCTTTTTGTTTTAATAAATTGTTTTTCTGGCATTTCTAAAAGGGCATTCAATATATATGAAGTGTACAGTCAAGATAAGGGGCTGTATTGCCGCTGAAATATTATCATCTCTACATACAGACTTACTTAATTGCTTCTGTTCCTATTTAGCCTGAACTAATCTGAGACTCGTGAAGAATTCTGTTAATAATGTTCTTCCTAGTTTGATTACAGTAGATACTTAAGAGGACCATAGTGATTAAAAATGTGTTCAGATGCCATAATATGTCGCTTCAGACACACATGCACACAGAGCTGTATGTGCCATGATGCACGCACACACACACACACACACACACACACACACACAAACACACACACCAAGTCCTTGTCCTGAAGGTAATTATGCAGCTTAGATGAAAGCTTTTCCATTAAGTCACTCTACAACAGCCACTCTTTACTAGTTTGATAGCATTGTAATGACAAAGAACAAATTAGTATGGCAAGTATTGTTTCCGGTGATTGGCTAGAGACTTAGAGTTGTCACAGCAATATTGCGCTTCCCTAAGGACCCAGAGTTGTTTTTCAGTTGTGGGCCAATGTGAGGAATGCGATTAAGAGTGAACACACTTGCCAAAATGTCAAGTTTGTGTTAGGTGATAAAAGAGATCATAAAGAGGCTGTGGAATTCAAGATACTGACCTGCTTTCAAGCAACAGTGATAATGACAAAAATTAATCTATGGGGAAATCAGAGCAAAAAAGAGAGAGCCGGTATGTGTGCAAATTTTACACAAATATTATAGTAAAGTACCCATAATGATAAAAAATAAATAAAAAATAAAATTACCAAATTACAAAGATGATCCATAATATAGAATATAGCATTTAAAGTGTCATTTTTAATTTTACAAGGCGGGCACACAAAGAAATCTTTAAAAACGTGACTGCATGGAAGTTTTGTTTGTGCAGTGGTGTTAACAGAACTCGCATACTTTTCTAATTTATTTGCAGGCTGAGACCAGGCTTTCCAGCGTTTCCCATCTGTTCTGTTTGCCTCTGCTTTTGCTTCACTTCACAGAAAATAAATGACAGTGCGCAGGGCTACAGAAATGTGTTAGCTGTAGTCAACATTTCAACTTTTCTTTCCTTTTTTTTTTTCTCTTCTTCTCTAATGTCAAGTATTATTTTTCCAGCACTTTCTTCAGCATGAAATGAATGACAGTGAGTGTGAATACTGACTTATTTTCCCTCGTGTACGTTTTCTGTTAGTTGTATATGTCAGAGTTGTTACATGTAACAGGTCTCTGTTGCGTTTTCCTCCCTTTTTTGTCAAAAGGGATTAAAAACACTCCACAGTGCATTATCAGTGAAGGTCCTTTACACCTACTTAGGCAGGTATAATGCATTGCCACACATAGCGGGCATTAATGTAATTAAGAGTAATTAGTGGATTTACCTTTTTGTCAGGCAGCTCATTTTATGGATTATGTTGGTATTCTTTTTTGAGTGAACTGAAGATTAGTTTGGTTTTTTTTAAATTAAAAGACACTTTTCTTGTTCTTGAGGTAGAGTATTTCTCTGTGGACATGAATTTTTGTGTTTCTCCCTGTTTTGTTCCTGTCATGTACTTGACATATCAGGCTTGGTATCTCTCCACTGTTTATACTGTGCGATACCAATAATCCTGCATCATAAAAAGAATATGTGTAGTCGTCCTTCAGAGTGCTAGGTAATCATATATTTACACAGTCATAAATCATTAAGTAATCTAAAACTGGTATAAGAGCCTCTCTGCAAGACAGTAACCAAAAATAATGGCCTCGTGTAGGCTAGCTTCTTCCGAAAGTTATTAGGTCATGAAAATGAAAAATAATGCAGAATTTTTATTTTTTTTAGCAAATGTGTCAACATAGCCAAAACTGGTGTGTTTTCCTAAATCCCTGCCTTACAGAAACTTTCTCAGGTGGGATCCTAACAGTAATTTTTCCACTCTCCATTTTCTTTGTCCTTTTGCAGTTGGCCCTGGAGGACCCAGTGCACAGCGTTTCTCTCCAGCAGTTTGTCTATGAAAAGCTGAAGGCGCAGCAGGCCCTGATGGGGGACCAAGGCTTTGGGGCCCTGATGGAAACTGTGGACACGGAGCTCGTCAGGCAGCTCCAGGAATTCCTCCAAGGCCTCTAAATCACATCTAAAGTCCTTCACTACCTTACAGAATCATCCTTGCCTAATGCTACCCTCTACCCCAATTTTTGAAAATGTACTGGAAAGGCTAATAATCTGCCTGACATGTGGACTCCTAATTCAAACCTCCCCAACCTCTGCCCATGCTATGCCTTATCTATATTCAAAACCTAGCCTTGTTGACTGTCCTGAGCTAACAACCCATGTTCTCTATTATCTTATTTCATGTCCTTCCCTTTTTATAAAGACTGAGTTTATGTGGGTCAGAGTATCTTCACATTTTTAAAACACCCACATGAGAACATCAGCGCACTAGAGCTTCCACTCAATACTTTCAAATTTATTTTATTTTTTTCACTTTTTGTGGTTTTGGTGTGAAATGGGTAGAAAATTGAAGAAATTGTATTCATGTTGGGAGGTCTGGGGAGTGTGAAGAAAAAAAATTGTCTCCAGTGCCAGAGCAGGAGCCTCGGACTATTTTCTATGGAAAAACATACAGATTGTAGCAGAAACGGGGATAAACCAAATCTGAAGGACCTGAAGAAGTGTTTACAGAATCTATTCTTAGAAGAGAAAAAAAGAAATGTAATTTTGTATGTATGTAAAGTATGGATGATATTCTGCCTGGCATTATTTGTAGTTTGTTTTTATCTCGTTAATTTTGCTTCAATTTTTTTTTTTATTATAATTTTGTCATAACCTGAGGTCAAGCTGAAGTAACTACTGAGAGAGTGTTCTGGGTTTTTTTGTATGGTGGTTTAGAATTGTTTGGTTTTTTTGTTGTTGTTTTTTGATTGCAAAATGGGAGATTTTTAAATGGTTGAGTGCTGAACCATGTTTATACATACATACCGCTGCTAATTGATGGTGTGTCGGAGCACTTTAATAACCAAAACTGTCACGTTTTCAATTCTTTTCACATCAGTATACTTAACCGCAGTAGTAGAAGGCCTCAGATTAGTACGACAGGATTGCGCGAACAAGGCTGAAGTTGCATTAAGACTTTTATCTTTATTTACTGCCATTTATCACATCTCCATGTTGTCTTGGACACACACGCTCACACACAAAAAAAAAAAACCACACTTATTGCAGATGTGACATGGTGTTAGGCTTCGTCATCACAATTTAATTTGGAAGATTTTAATTAAGTGTGGCCTGTGTGGCTGCTATCAAGTGGCATTCTGAGCCACTGAAAAGAATCAAAATGGATCATTTATGGGGGGGAGAAGAAGTTAGTCTCCTGCCACCCCATTTTTTTTCTGTTAGTGACATTTTGATATATTTAAGAGGAGTAATTTTTTGTGTTCTATCTTAAAATGATTAATAATTAGGAAGTCTGGTGAACTAATTTTATGAAGAAAAGTTATAAATTACTGCTTATTGACACTTAAGTATTTCATAGTTGCATTTTTACACACACAATATGTTGCAGTTTGAGACTCATTTACATAAAAAGTGTGTGTGTGTGTGTGGGGGGGGGGGTTTAATGGTTTAATACAGTTTTCTTCCATCCTGGTGTGTTTTAAAGTCATTGGGAAAGTGATGACCCTGACACTAGCTCCTTTGACACTGTGATAAGAGTTGAGTAGCAGTCAGAATTACAGCCTTATGCTTTCAGCCTTACCTACTCGTGAAACACCTTTTTTTTGCTATTATGTTCACTTAACTAGTTTAACAGTATAAGATTTCTTCACTTGTCAACTGTTGATGGACATCATGAAGTTTGCTTTGAGCACCACAAAGTAGAGCGATATTTTGGGATTATAACTATTGGTTCTGTTTTCATGGGGAAAATACTGCTTTTTCCAAAGCCTTCAATAAAATGCAGTAATCAGCCGAAATGGTTGCCTTTGTATTTCCATTGCTGATTTTGGGGAACTGCAAACCATAGTCCCTATTGAGTTCTTGACATGCCTCTTCTTTTTATATAGTCTTATTCTATTAAGTGTATTTTTCCAGCAGATCAGAAATAATTGTCCTGCAGGTAATATGATGGACTTGAAGTTATCCTTAATGCTGCAACATCAAGGAGTGAAACACTGATTGCAGTGGAAAGGAGGAGGAGTGGGAGAGCCTCGGGACACTGAGAAATATGATTGTAAGCATAAGGTTTAGATGCATCCTCTCTCGGGAGTGCAGCATACCTGATGTGCAAGCTCTAGTCGGTTTGGGAGACAGATTTAAACAAGAGGAAGCTGTCAGTTAGAAAAATAGGGCAATAACTACTGAGAAGTACAGGGAAAAGAACTGACAATTAGTGGGGAATAGGACTAGATCTTACAGCCATGCTTGTGGATCTTTTGGTTTGAGCAATAGGAAAGAGGCCAATACATAAAAGTGCCAGACAAAGTGTAAATATGAACTTTTGATGGTTTTACAGCAGGAGTAAGTAATAACCAAGATTACTACTAATACTGAGAAGACCTTACATTTTAGTACAAAATGTTTTCAAGGCGTTTCTGTTTAAATCACAAATTCCAACCTCACTATAATCAACAAAGCCATTAGAAAATCATCCAGAATTGCATGCTTATTAGACACACTAAGTTTGATTAGTGCCCACACTGTAATGGTCTGTTTGGGGGTTTCTTTTAGAGGTAGATGGAGACAGATCAATTATGAATCTGTTTACAAAAAAAGTGGGACGTGGAGAACAAAAGACTGGGCCAGAGTTGTAATGCCTAAAAACAAACACCTGGTTGAAAAGTCTCAGGTAACTGGGTAAACTGGCAACAGGTCAGTAATATGACTGAATGTAAAAAGCTGAGATTTCTTCATCTACTGTATGTAAAATCATCATACCAAGGAGCATTTATCAAAATTAACAATGGCATGTGATCTTCAAACACTACTATTTCAGTGCATCAGATGAGCTCAGGCCCATCTTTTTTTTTCTTCTTTTTTCACCTCTTTGTGTGCTGGAGGTTTAAGCTTCATTTGTGAAAGCAGCAACAGACTGTGTGGCTTTCTAAAGTGTTCCTTAGGCCATCCAGTAGTTTCCAAAAACACAATCATGTTATTTCTAAAGCAGTACACATTAACGGCCTGGAGATCACAGCCATTTATTACTGGTTTGGCCCTGGAGGACCCGGTGTGTATTCTTTACCCTAAATTCTTTGTAACTTCACACTGAAAGTATTTAAAAAGAAATACTAATACTAATTTGTCCACATTGTCTCCATTTTTACTTCAAAAAAGGCAGCTTCACTGAAATGACTGGAATGTTTTTGTTTTTTTAAAAACATCCAGTCATGTTTGGTAATCTGCCAGAATTAGTTGTGAGATATTCCGCTGTTACACGAGTTCTCCTGTCTTTTGTTGTCCTTGTCAAATTTTTTTGGAAGCATATTGGTGCCATCAGATTCAACATTTGATGTGCCGTCTTTCTACTCTTCCATCTGTATAAAGGGTTTGAATTATTTGAAAATCATTGGAGTCTATATTTGCATTTAACACAGTGCTACAGCTTTTTTTTGGGGGGGGGGGGCTTTTTTTGTTGGTAAAATCCACCAGTGGGCGGGATTGGCCCCATTGTGTTAATTAATGGAGGATGAATGTACTTCTACCTACTGGTCACTTGAGTGGCTTATAGAGTGCAGAAGGGGTGATTAAGGATTCTGCACCCATCTTCACTTCCCACCCTGCCTTTCTTCCTTGCCAGCGCTATTAATCCAAGGGACTCGGTCATTCATCTTTCTTCTCCCCCTCTCTTTCATCCTATTGCTACCAGTGTAGTTCTGTAGAGGCAGATAAGAACCACAGGTAGACTATCTGCAAAGCATTTGGTTAATTATCCTATGGTATGCATGACAGAAGAGCAGGAGGATTAACTCTAATCAATAATTTGCATTCTTCATTGGATTAGCTTCCCACTTCAAAGATTATCATTACACAGCAGCATGTTCACTCTCTAAAACTTTAGGTAATTGCTAATTTTCTCATTTAAGCCTTCTAATTTATGTACATTTATCATTTCATTACCCAGGATCATTTAAATATTCATTTTTTTTCTCAGTATGTGGAAAGAAACGTACAATATCAAACGCAAAATAAACTTAAAAACTGTTCAATCAGCACAGTAAAATTTGATGCTTCATTTTATTTATTTATCAGTTTTGTTTTAGTATTTCTCTTCAAAGACTGTGATGTTGGCACTGCACATTTCCAGGATTTAGCTTACAAAAACGTGGGCCTTGAAAGCTTTTTTCAAGGAAAGTAAGCAAAAATACTTTTGAGGATTAAATATTTGTTTTTTTTCTGCTAAAACTCAGTCCTGTAAATGGTAACTAAGTCACAGCCAGCAAACATTTACCTGATCTTAATGAGTGAGGGGCAGGCCTGGCACAGACCTAAGGGTACCATATTTACAAGTCACTTGTATCACCTTAAAATAAGAGGTCAAGTATTTCAAATATAACAGCCACATTATGCGTTCTTCCCAAACTGCTGGAAATTTGAAACACAGCAGACAGTAAAAAATTTCTCTTATTCATTACAGAACCTGTTCGTTATTTCACGTTAAATGGCTACAGGCATGCCGTTCTCTTCACAGATACCTGTTCACGACTAGTTCACACACACACACACACACACACACACACACACACACACACACACACACGCACACACACACACACACACACACACACACACACACACATTAGCAGAGCAAAAAATATTTGCTTAAAGCGTACTTTAAATCTGTCCTTCCTTTGCTATGCCTCAACAGCTACCTGATTGTGTCATTTTGATTGTGTGCGGGCTTTGTAGAAGAAAAGTATCGGTGACAGCGTGTGGGTGAGTGCCTATTTGTCTATGTATTGATTCTGATTAGAAGTGGCGGTTCTTGTCTGCCTGTGGAAGCCTGTAATTAAAACCTGAAGTTCTTGGCATGTGCGATCATTATGCGGCCATACCGCGTGTCTTTCAAGTAGGTGTACGAGTACTCCTCGTATTGATGACTCAGTGTCCTTGTGCGTTCTTGTGTGTGCGTCCGTGTGTGCGCAAAATCCTGCTTGTGTTACAGCAATATGAAAAGTTTGCTGATTGAAGTGTCACTTTGGTCCACTGATTAATGAGCTTTATAGGTAAGTGTGACAGTTGTATGGAACCGACCAATCAACCGACAAAAGCTGTGAAACTGCTTAACCCATTTCAACTCTATTCAGAGAGCACTGACATGATATCAATTACCTTGTGCTATGTAGAAATAGCACCAGGTGGGGAGTGTGTAAATAGCTTAGACATGACACTAATGTCACATTAATCACAGTAATCACACACAAAAATGCCAGTGTGTATCCTGACTAAATTTGTTTTGATAAAATGATACCTTCATTAATATATTAGTTGATGGAAATCTTTTTCGATAATAGAGTGACTGTCTTTGAAGTGGTGGCTGTATCAAAGAATTAATTTGAAAACAGCACTTTGGATTTTTAAAGCAAAGCAAAAATAATTAGTGAAGCCCTTCTCTGATGCAGTTGAGGTGCCAGAGTTTGAAGTAATTTTGTATTTTTCATTATATTCTGTTTTGTTTTTTTTTGGTTTGTTAGGTCATTTTGATTACCAATATTGAGGGTTTTTTTTCTCATTTCAATTTAGTTTTCATTGTTTAAAAACTTCTACTTTAGTTTTTACTGCTGTTAATAGTTTTTTAATCATTTCTCTTTGTGGATTTAGATCTGAATTCGGTGAGATATGAGCAGATGTTTCACGAGCTGTCTGGATGATTTCCAACCCTTCGACACCATAATCCGTAAAATAAAATAAAAGGGAGAATTCAGTGAGAGAATTTAATCTGTATCGTCGCCTCAAAAATAAATTGATGTCTGCTACCCCGATTTAATCTTAATATTGACCACGAACACCAAAGCCTGCTCTGCACCAGTCCAGCATCGTGCATTGCTGTAAAATCTCAGTGTCTAACGTTACTATGTTTTTCTCTCCCTGGCAAATTCAGCAGTTGTCTTCTAGCGATTCATTAGCTAACAGACCATTTTTGTGACCAACTGCCCAGAAATATTTTGTGTGTTTGGTGATATTTGTTGAACTGTTTGAAAAGTTGCATTTCATGCCCATTCTTCTTCTGTAGCGCTACCTAGATGCAGCCACAATGTCATTTAGAGCCGCGCCATGAGGGAATCACAGGGATGAGAAGGAAAAAAGGGATGTGCCGAGGATGTAAGCAGCTGTGGAATATCATTATTTTCTTATTACTGAGCAAGTATCTCCATGCCATCACTGGAGGCAATGCCAGGCTGTGATGAATTAACTCATTCAACAGTAATATGCGTTAACTTGCCTATCAGATTTAATTATTCATTAATTGAAGGTGCCAAAATGCCGTTCCGGATTGGTCAGTCTCACTTTAACCCCTGGTCAGGGGCGAGATTTAAGAGGTTCAAAATATGTATCACCATACAAACATAACACTTTTTGAAGGCAGCTGACTCACAATATGTAGCCGTCCCAGTTTCAGTAAACATGTGCAGCAAAGCGGCATCATGCTCATGTGGACTAACGATTGTTTTAGTTATTATTTTATCATTTTTCTTCCTGAAGACTTGTTTGTTTTTTTTTCTTCTTTGAATTTCATTTAACTCAGTGTTTCTGTTTTCAGTTGAAGTTAACCGCAATGCAAGGCTGTGACATTTAAGAGGTTTTTGGCAACCATTTGACACTCGTGCAAAGAGTACATGCTTCTTAGATCATCGTTACAAGTAAAACTAGGCTTTCACAACTTGCTAGTCATCAGCAGTATGCCAGCATAATACAAATAAATATTTAATGAAAGCTGAAAATAGAAGACAAAATGTCACAGGAATTCTGTCAAAGAACAGAGACAGGAACGCAGGAAATGGAGATGTTCTACTTCACGCCTCAGAGTATCACAGTACATTTTACGCTGCAGGCTGTAAGAAGTGCAGCCAACGCTAAACCCACAGGTGGGGACTCCAGTAATAATGCAGTCTTGTTTTCATCTTTTGCCTCCCTCCTGCTTATATAGAGAGTAGTAGTTGTAGTGCAGTCATATTACTGCCACACTTTCTCCCTCTTATCAACACATTGTCAGTTATCTCAGGATATGACTCAAGACTTTTTGCCTCGGGCTGGATATCAGCCCTCAGTACCTTATGAGAATCAAGTAAAACATTTCTTTAGCAACTACAAAAAAAAAAACAAACTCAAATATTAAAAGGAACTTACACTTGCTTGCACAAACCTCAGTCCACACTGGTACCACACTGGTACTGTATATTTTTGAATCGAAATTTTGCACAAAAAGTAAGGAAATTTGTGTTTGGTTGATTATTTCTTTGTTGTATCAATGCTTCTTGGCAGTAAATCTTATACCAATGGAAAGCCTGTTTATTTCCCCTTAAATGGTGCCACATTTGTAAGGAAAATGCATTTGTGGGTTGAGCAGCAGAGTTAAGTTTGTGGGTTGCACCCACTAAAAACTTGCCAAATCTTCTCTGTCGGTGCCAAAGAGCTTATTCTGCCATTGACTCTGGTTTGGCAGGTTTATTTGGTTGGCTAATTGAAGTCTGAAGAAACAAGACATATTGGCTATTTAATTTAACAAACAGGGGCATGTGGAAGAACCATACACAACCACAACAGCCTGGCACCTCCTCCACCTGCTGGTCACCAGCTTGGTCACACACTGCATCCCATTAATCAACCAGCATTTGCCACAAGTCAGCCAGTTCGGTTGTGTTGGTCACTCTGGCACAAACAGCACGCACAAGCTGATCCCACAAGTCTTCAGTGGGGTTAGATCAGGACTGCAGGCAGACCATCCCATCCTCCACTTCCAAATTCTGGAGGTAGTCTCTGATAAGCCCCGCTCCGTGGGGGCAAGTGTCGTCATCTTGGAGGATAGAGTTTGGTCACAGAGTGTGGAGAAATAAGATTGCCACTGGTTGCAGAATCTCATCTCGATATCTCTCTGCATTGAGGTCGTCTCCAGTGATGACAAACCTGACTGTCAGCACCCGGGGTACCAGAAGCTCAAAACAAAAGTCAATAGCAGAATAAGCTGTTTGGCATTGGCAGAAATAAACAGGATTTATTGCCAAAAAGCACTGTTACAACAAAGAAATACTCGACCAAACACAAAGTTTGTATACTAGTCTTTATTTGGATTGCATTATTCAATGTGGCACTGAGAAGTGCTGGTTACGTCTAATGGTTTATTTTATTATTTAGTTATTATTCATTTAATTTACAACCCTGTGGGTTGAAATGGATTTGGATCCATATGTTAATGTTTTCCTTCTACTGAACATAAGTGATACATAGAACTGACCACTGTATTGATTATCTGTAAAGCCTTGGGGTTCTTGTGACCTATGGGATTCCTTATTTTCCATATGACTGCTGATGCATTTATACTGCTGCGTCCCTGAGCAGAAAACAATCATCTGTCCCTTTGTTCAAGAGCGCAGTATTAGTAGGCTACTTTCTTTCCAATTGAGTTGCTTAATTTATGTGTTGTTTTGTTTTGTTTTTCCTGACTTAGGTATTGACAAAGTAATCAGTCTTAACAAGTCTTCATGGCATCAGCTGACATTAAAAGTAAAAAAAAGAAAAAAAAGAAAAAGTGTTTCTCACATTATTAAAGCTAGCAAGAAAATGAGGAAAGGTAATGATATGAAAATGTTTTCAGTCAAGGTTTCTGGATGGAAGTAATCCATTTTCAGCTGTGAACAAAAAGACTTAAGTAGCTGCACACTAATGTTGGTGTCGAGCAACATTTTAGTTTGAGTCAAACACCCAGGGCACACTGATAACAAACTAGCTTTTTGCTCACTGTATTAAAGAGTAATTTCATTTAGAAAATGCAAAAAGCAGCAGATTCTTTTGACCCATTTCTTGTAAAATGCATATATAATACTGTGCAAATGTTTCGACAAGGCGTACATTTTTATTCACCACACAACACCAGGTGCAGCATAATGAGCCCAAACATACAGTGAGAGTCACGAAGACAACAAGAAGGGCAATGATTTCCCCACAGCAGATTTGTGGTGTTATATGTGGAGCAAAGCCAAAAACATGTCTTGACTATAAGACTGTTGTCAAATGTGCTTGTCCAAAATGGCTTAAAATCAGCGAGCTGAAACTGAACAGGGGAAGAGCTTTAGATGCAATCAAAAAGCAACTTGTTCATACAAACAACCTAAAGAGCATTTAGTAGTCACTGTAAGTGTAAAAGCTGACACTCCAAATTAGATACCGTGACCATCATCCTCCACTCTAAAGGGTTAACTCGTCTTTCCATGCGTGAAGAAACTGAATGGGTGAGTGCTCCCCTTAAGCAGAAATGTATTTAAGTTCATTTCCCCCACAAATAGATGTTTCAGGCTGTCAATGTTATTGTGTTATCCTTGAAAAGATAGCGTAAACGGATGGAATTGTGAAAGTGAAATCATCCTAAAGTAATCCCCTGAAATGTCTGGAAAGGAATCATTGATAAGTGGTAGCCATAAAGGAAAGTAGATAAGGCCTGTATCTGAAAAGACAGCCCCTTATCAGTGGTATTATAAACTAAAATGCCCTCTTATCAGTTATTCACTGTTTAATGGCACTCAGAGCAAGGTGAATAAAGTAAGAAAAGGCACACAGAAGGCAGAGCATTATTGTTCTTGGGAGCACTGAAGGACTGCTTGTGTGTATGAGTCTATTAAGCGTTTTAATTGGAGGGTATTCACTGAATGAGAGGCTATTGGAGAAAAATAATTAAGAAAAAAGCACTTAAATTAGCAGAGCATACTCACAGAAAAAAAAAATGATAGGGAATCATATTCCTCTGTGAGGAAGTGGTTGCCCCCCCTCATGTTGAGCCTGTTCGGCTCCAGCTGTGCACGACACAAGTGGAGCCAAGCGCAGCAGCAAACCAGTTGTATGTGCTGTAATCTCAGATATTGTGACAGTGCTGTCCGCACGAAGAAAACACACTTCCAGTGTAAGAGACGTGTGTGAATTGCCACAAATGGAGGTATAGAAAAAGAAAATCAAAGACACCTGTCACTGAATCATACCTTCTTCATCACGTTTAATTTCACCAGCATGTTTTGTTATATTTACTGTGAGAGAAAAATCATAACAAAATCTGTGTTTGTCCCGGCTTCTGTTTGATGGCAGCAGAATTCCCCGTCCGTGTTCACAACAACAAGGAAATTCCCCTCAAGAATGTGGCGATATGCGGTTCTTTGTCATCTTACACAGGGTGGTAAATTAGAGGCGAATTGATACCTCAAACAATATCTTCACACAACTTTTACTTTGTAAGCTGAGCAAAAACACTTTCCGTTGTGGCTTTGGACTGGACTGAATAATTACTGTTAAGTGTCTGTATTAGAGTGGCCGCCCTGTCACTGCAGCTGCTCCTGAGTGACTTTACTTGTATAGTTTTATGTCTCAGCCGGAGTAGTTTGTATAGTTAAAATTAGGCTTTAATCTCCACTGTACAGGGTCACATTGATGGCAATTAGCTAAATGACATCTGCTCAGGCAGGAGTTAAAATTGTCATTGGCTAATTTCACATCTAATGGGTTTGCAAGCTTAACTGTGACATGGCAGCCACAATGTCTGCGAGCTTTTGTTTGATATGGCTCCCCATAGTCATGCTGACAGCCTCTTGACAGATGTTTGACAGAGTGGTTTCAGGTTCACCGAAGTACCTGTAAGTGGAGTGCGTGATCAGAGAGTGAAATAAGTGGGGTGTGCAATCGCCATCTCACATGCACACGCACAAACACATGCTTACCGCGTCCTCCTGTTTTTATCAGACTCTACTTTCGACCCTTCTATTCTTACTCATTCTCTGTCTCTCTCTACTGGTGGCTGATTAATATTGGATGGCAAATCTGTCATTATCTTTCTTACCAGGGAAAGAGATTACAAGGTTGCATATATGAATATTATGCAAGCATTTCTAGCTAAAGGTACACAATCCTGGATCAGAACGATGTTAATAATATGGTAGAACACCCCTGTAATTGCTGCAACTTCAAAAACGAGTGCGTTCGCAGTGGTGCAGCACCTCACATTGTCACCTTTTTAATATCACAACATGGAAACATTGCAGCTTTCTCCTCAGTATAGTGAACATCACTCTAAAACTCTTGGCTGCCTCTAGCACCCACACGTCAGTTGTAGTCTATCCACAACAGGGAGGAATCTCAAGAAGAGATTTATGGGTGCCCTGGAGGTTCAGACGCCTTGTTGGATTACCTGATTGCCTGTGGTTTCAATTTCGCATTATAGGAGATTTACAAGGATTTGATCTGTGAAAGCATTTGCTTATGATATTATGACTCTGTATGCTGTCTGGTATATGCGTCACACAATAGAGGTGTCATTACACATCAATAGATTTAGCTCTGTCATAATTTCCATCAAATTATCATACCAGTATGAACTCTTTGTGATGGTTTTTCCCACATGATGGTGTGTCATGTGGAAATGAGATATTGTTTCCTCCTTTTAGCTCTTTCCCCAAATATGTGAACTTTGTATTAAAGTTTTGCCTGATAACTGTTAGATCTGTGGTGCCAGGTATGCCTTGCATGTGTAGGACCCTTTTTACCTCCAGAACTGCTGTAATTTTTTGTGGCGTAGATTCAGTAAGGTGCCGGAAACATTCCATATTGACACAGTTGCTGCAGATTTGCCAGCTGCACATCCATGATGTGAATTTCCCGTTCCACCACAACCCAAAGGTGCTCTGTTGGATTGAGATCTTGAGATCATTTGAGTACAACGAACTAACTGATTGTCGTGTTCAAGAAACCAGTTTGAGATTTGAGCTTTGTGACAGGACACGGTGCAAAAAAAAAAACTTGGGTAGGTTGTGACATTTAAATAGTACACTGGTACCACTGGTACAGTACCACTGGTACAAGGCAGGATGGATCTGTACTTTCATGTGGTTTATGCCAAATTTTGACCCTACCATCCAAATTTTGCAGCAGAAATCAATTGACTCATTTGACCAGACAATGTTTTCCAATCTTCTATTGTCCAATTTTGGTGAACCTGTGTACATTGCAGTCTCAGTTTCCTGTTCTTAGCTGATAAGAGTGACACTTGGTGTGGTCTCCTGCTACTGTAGCCCATCTGCTTCAAAGTTCAGCGTGTTGTGCGTTCAGAGATGCTCTTCTGGATGCAATGAGTGGTTACTCGAGTTACCGTTGCCTTCCTGTCAGCTCGAAGCAGTCTGGCCATTCTTCTGTGATGCCAAGAAGGCATTTTCACCCAAAAAAACTGCTGCTGACTGGATATTTTTTCTTTTTCAGACCATTCCCTGTAAACCCCAGAGATTGTTGTGTGGAAAAATCCCAGTAGATCAGCAGTTTTTGAAATACTCCGACCAGCCCGTCTGGCAGCAACAACCATCCCACTTTCAAAGTCACTTAAATCTTTCTTGTACAGTTTGAACTTTAGAAAGTCACCTTGACCAATTAATATGCTGCCATATGATTAGTTGATTAGATGTTTGAGTTGATGAGTACTTGAACAGGTGTACCTAACAAAGTGACCAGTGAGCAAGTAAATATTTTTTCCTTAATATTTATATATATATTGCTTGATTTGTCAAAGGGAACCTCTGTCTTTGCAATCTAGTTTATTATAGATGTTTTATCCTATATTTACAATGGCTAATATAACATTACTATTAATTTCAGTGCAACAAATGTAAAAAAAAATTATAAAGGCATGGACATTCAGTTGATACATTTTAAGAGGAAAAAAGTGAAATTTAATATATATATATAAAAAAACAAACTATAACAGCAATGATTTGAGTTGGCAATCTTCTCACTGCAAAAGCCTGTTATCTTTGGAGATGCATGTAGATCTTTCTGCCAAAAAATTGTGTGTTTAATATACTTTGCAATGTGTTGAGAAAATAGGAGAAAACATAGAATATAATCAGCTGCTCTTTTCATTTTATCATCCTGGAGAGACCTTTTTTTTTTCTGGAAATATATCTCAGATTTACAATGTAGGCTGCTATGACCGTATCCTCTTACACTTGTGCTTTTCAAGTGCTTGTAAAATAAAATATAGTTATTTTGTCAAGATAGAAAGGGATTATGGGAGATCACACTTGCAACTAACAGTAATTTTCAACATCTGCTATATTGTAAATGATCTAAAAAAATGTTCTCACACTGTCCTCTGTCAACATTAAATCCTCTTCTGCTTGCTTCTACTTAACAGTCTTTTAGGATATGCGTGTGCATGCTTTTCCACATGTTGAATACTGATATTGTGGTTCTTCTGTTCTTCCCACTTCTCTCTGGCATTCATTTGCCCTTCTTTTCATTGTCTTTCCTCCTATCCCTCTGTGCCTTTTATTTTGAAGCCTTTTGTTAGCAGAATTGTTAACTCGGCGCACATCTGCTGGCCACCCACCTGCTACAAAACTGTGTGTGACATGTCTGGGGAATTACTGCAGGGGAGTTTGTTGCAGAGAGCTGTGGCTTAGACTACAATGAAATGACCTTTAAGCTTATATGCTGCTCAATTAGCAGCAATAAGACCTTCCTCTGATTACATTCTCTGTAAAAGAATTCATCATCACACCTTAAACTCTCTCCTTCCATCTCCTCTTCTACTAATGACAAGTAGGGGGGAAAAAAACTAAAATGGTTTGACTGTGTTCTACCAAGTGAGGTTAGAAGGCAAAGAAAATTGTAAGTAGGGAGTTCATTGACAGTCATCTGTGATTCTGTGGTAAGATGCAAGCGGAGGAAGGAGAAGGAGGGCTGAGATAAGAGGAAAGGCAATCTCAGAAGTGAATACATTAAAAGCTGAAGTACTCTGATGAAAGTTGTCAGAAGCTATGAAATACATAACAATGAACAGCTCTGCAGCTGCAGCTCTTTGTTCTACTTATCATAACAGATTCATATACAAAAGCAAGGTGACTGTTAATGGTGTTGTTTGCAGCAGAGTTTATGTGAAGCATCTTTTTGGAGCGACAAAAGCATGTATTCCTGCTGAGTGATTCCTGTAATTTTGGAGATGTGTAGTTGACCCTCTGCTGCAATTTTGAGTGAACTGAACATATTTTGCTAGTTACAAAAATCTGAAACTGCTTTTTGTTGTATGAATGCAGGCTCACCAGAATACAGGTCCCGTTGATCTTTTAGTGATGCAAGAAGCTACGTGAAAGATGCAGAAGTATTCTGGACCGCTAAATACATGAACACATTCACATATACACCACGCCGGGGGGG
>JAVDPK010001807.1:19506-31125 GCA_034780415.1 Cichlasoma orientale | reverse complement strand
AGCTTGACCCCCCCCCCCCCCAAAAAAAAAAAAAAAAACACTCACTGATTAAAGAATAAATAAAAAAAAAAAATCTCTGTCAAGTCTGCCATAGCTTGTCTTTTACATGCAAAGAGGACATATTTACATGCTGTTGCCTTGACAACGCTCCAGAGGACCACAGCCAGAGGTGTGGAGGACTGCTGTCTCAGAACAGGTGAGATTGGAGCAGGTCTCTGGAAAGCTGATCACTGTACCTGGTTTATACCAAACACCTGAGAATTGTAGGAGGGTTTATTTTAGTTCAAACACTCACAGATCTCTGACGAGTTCAACAACTGCGATCACAAACACAGAAACATTCAAATATTTCAGTTTTACTGAGTCCCAAAGTCGAGTCTGGAGCTTTAGGTTGACTGACCGGAGTGTCTGCATCCACTGATGTCTAAGAAATACGCATGAGACGTGACAGTAACATTCACTGAATCGACTGTGGCACCACCGACCTGAAGCTCATACACCTAAACGGAAACAAACACAAGTGACTTCAGACACAACAGGATTAAAACAGCAAAATGTTTACATTAGATATAAATTATTTAACACATTTTATTAACATTAACACGTCTATAATTGTTCATACAGAGACTCACTGAAGCAGGAATGACTGGGGCCAGCATCAGAGCTGCTTGTGTCCCAAAGATACTCAGAGTTAAAAGATCCTGTTGAGACTAAAGATAAAAGTTTCAGACACTGTCAGGAAGCTTCCTCTAAAAGCTTTCAGAAAACGTTTGTGATGTAACCTCAGATTTTATTTTTGGTTTCAGCGTTTATGCATTAAATTTGAAGTAAAACCGAAACCAGTCAGATTGAACTCTGTGCTAAAGAACAACACTCACGCCAGAGCCGAAGAAATAGAACTGAAAATAGCATTCCAGGCTGTTCTGAATGGTTTTTAAATTTCCTCGAATATAATTTTCAGCTCCAGAATTTCTCGCAAACGTCTTAAAGGTAAATGAGTCTTCTCCATGAGAACGCTGCACAATACAGTCGCCTCCAGTTTCAGGGCTGAAAAAGCCGGTGAAACAGATCGTGACATTTCCACCTGTTAGGTTCACCTGCGGAGAATCAGAGACACAAGAAGTGAAATATGAACATCTTTTGTGCTTTGTGCCGTTTACAGCTGAACTGTTGGTGTCAGAGCTGCTGACATTCACTCAGTCTGCAAACATCATCTCTGCCACAGGTGGGGAGTAAACAGCAACAATGACGGAAACACAAAGACTGCATCCTACTCACATAGAGCCGCTCATACTTCTGTCCATAATACGTGATGGGACATGCGCTGATGTTCACCTCTGAAGAACCAGTGAATGTCTGCTGAGCACCTGAAGACATGGAGACACGAGAGGTGTGAACTACAGTCTGAACTGTACTGATACTGACAGTGTGCAATGATCAGTGGATTTAATGAAGGCTGAGCTTCTGGTTTGGGTCCCATGTGAGCCGCATGACGGCATTTTGTTCCAGGCATACTCAATGTGTCTGATGTGGGTGGTCATGCCCAAATGTGCCGAGCTCCTGAAACAGTAATTAGCTCATTCATGTTTTGATATTTGCTGTGTCCCAACCACTAAACCTGGACTGATTATTTCTCTGCTAATGAAGGGGACTAAACCCTAAGAGACAGAATTATTTGTATGATAACCTAATTTCATCAAATAGCTACAATCTCACCAATTTATAGAATATAAAGTTTATAGAATATAGAGTTTGATCACATCTCATCATGTGATCAAACAGAGTTCAAATCCGAAAGATTTATTTTTTTTTGTTAGGCCTACAACATATTCTATAAATAAAGCTTCATAGTGGCAGGAAGTCTGTGGACAGTAAAATCTCAGCAGATTGGAAATCAGATCATTAGCCAGATGTACTAAACACACAGAGGCTGAGGGAGCAGTGCCCCGCTGTGTTTGGCCACGTAGGGATTCAAATAATTCGGGGAGACATCAATGTTATTTTAAAAGAAGTTCCAGAGGAGCCAAATCTGTTTGTGTTAAAGATTCAAATTTACACAAGTGATGTTGTTGGTGTCGTACTTGGTATGTTGTTGTTTTTGTGGAAATTTGAACATTGTGTTTTCTGTCCTTGATCTTCTATTTGGAGGATGTCGACTGGAGCAGATTGTTCTCTGTTTTCTTTGAGTTGTTCTTTTTTATTGATTACCCTTTATATTTTTCCGTTATTATAAAAAATAACTTGAAATCTCAAAAAAAAAAAAAAAAACATTAAACTTTGCTGATGTTTGTCAGATTTAAAGTTTTCTTCATCGTCACTCTTTGCTCCTCAGGCTGTTTCCTCTTTGGTTGTGTTGTTGCTACTCAGTTACTGTGAGGACAACTTCAAAATGGCAGCCAGGTGTTTTTTTGTTGTTTTTTTTTTACCTGTGAGTGCGATGAGAGCAGACAGGCACAGCAGGGGTTGGAGCATGTTGTTGGGGAGCCAATCAGCTGACAGAAACCTGAAAACGACACATTTTTTAAAAGCAAGCTGCTCTTTACATGAAATTATAACATTTATACTCAATATTGTACATTTCACATTGTTGTACTGACAAACAACAAACAACTAAACACACTAAAAGCATTTGTCAGGACGCTGGTCAAACGTCTCCACGCTCCTTTATAAATCTGTATAACCTGATTCCTCATTTGACAGATTTTCACTCTAAAATGGAACAAAACAAATTGATTGGAAATGTTTCCAAGTTTATTTTCCCAATCTAAAGTTTGAAGTCTTCACCATGGAGAGAATAATTTATCACTTCACTTTATTCTTAGTATGCAGGCTCATAAATACCAAACATTGTTTCTTTTCTGACGTGCAGTTTGTTATTTTGCCTCGAGCACAATGAGCTGTGTGTGTCTGTGGAAAACAAACCTGTGCTGTGAGTGACGGGAGTCACTTTTTGATTCAGCTGAAAACAGGAGCACAAAAATCTGTTACTGTGGTTTGAAATAGTTCATGTCACACTGACACAAACACAGAGCGCCGTCACAGCAACGTTAGAAAGAAATCTTATGAAAATGATGCATTTCATCAGTAAAACATCACACTTGTGCTTTTTTCTGTGACATTTCTTTAATGTTACAGAAAAATTTCTGTGACCACTGAACAAAGTTGTCATAGCGTCACCAGCTGGTAATGTTGCAAAAACACAAAAACACAACGCTGGCATTAGTTTATGTATTAGACAAACACTGAAAAAAAATTCACACAGAAGGAACATGGAGTTTGTCTTCAAGGATATCAGGAAACCTTCTTTTGATGCCCATTAAGAACACGAGGAGTGATTAGCATGAGCCCCAAAACACTGAACTCATCTTTTAAATGAGAACTTTAAAAGTTCAGAAAGTCAGTTTGTGTGTTTTTAGGTCACAGAGCTGCATGTGGATCTCCGCCTGTTTGTGTGTATTTATTGTTGTACTTGTGCAGTTTGTTAACACTGATGTGTTGTTCTGCTCTGAAATGTGTGTGTCCACTGAGTGGTCTTGCTCTCTGGTGACACAAGAGGTAGAATAAGAGCACAGCTGTGCAGCTTTTCTTACCTTCGGCAGCTCTGATGGAGCATGAGGAGGATGAATGCTGCTGTTCAGGAGGCTCTCTGATGATTGTGCAGCAGGTGGACGCTGCTCCCTCTGTCCGTCGCTCTTTAAATGCATCCTCACTGCTGTCCCCACCCAGGAGGAGAGGAGGGGTGGAGCTCACAGTGGAGCTACCTGACAGAAACCTCCCACTGATGAATGCTTCTTCAGCACCTTGTTACACAATCAGGACAACAGCAGAAACACTCCTCGTGACTGTGTCGGTGTGTAAAAGACAAAGTTCATCATGCCACAGATGCCGATTTCATGTGAAGCACCTACACATTCTTTGCAACATGTTCCCACTCTTTGTCAACTTTGATGTGTGTCTTCATCAGAACCCGAGCAGCAGCATTCTGGAGCTCTGAAGATGCCTTAAAGGTAAATCACAGAGTGCAGCTCTGGTTCTTGGACTGGGTGCGCTACATGAACTCACACAGCTGCCCATTATCAGTCTGTGCAGTGAGAGCTCTCAACTCACCGCTCCGACTCAGAGTTCAGTCGTTATCCAAATAAAATAATCCCAACAATGAGCCGTGCACAGGTTCAATGTTAAACTGTCCACATTCACAGCAGAAATTAGAATGTTTTACACTCTGCTACAAAAACATTTTAGGCTTTTATGGGCAGTTTTCCTCTTCATAATAAATTTTTCAGAGACCAGGGGTGACTGCAGGAACCAATGGTTGGTGTCATGTTGGTTCAGCACTCGAAGCTTTCACATGCGGAAGCGTCTGAAAGCTGCTGTCATCATAAAACAGAAAAAATACCTCTTAGCTACAACAGAGCGGGAAAATCCACTTTTCTCTGAGCTGATGAGGAATTCAGGTTGGTAAAATAAAAATAAATAAATAAAAGCATAAACCCAAAAGTATGAGAGTACATCTCATGTCTACAGTGTGATTAACTCTAGGAGTTGTGCTTTGAGAGACATTTAAACATGTGAGAGATGCAATTCAAGAGAAAAGTCTAATAAACTAAAAAATGGAAAAGGTGGTGTGTGTATGTCTAAATGTAGGTGTGTGTTTGTGTCTGTGTAGGTATGTGTTCTTCTCTTCAGAGAGAGAGAGAGAGAGAGAGAGTGTGTGTGTGTGTGTGTGTGTGTGTGTGTGTACAGACATGACTTCATCAGTTCAGATGTTTGACGGCATGTATAAGGAACCAGATTTTTTTATTCACACTTTTCTAGGACCCTTGGTCCCCACAACTAATGAAAACCTGTGCATGCGCATGTGTGTGTCTGTCACCTGCAGGTCACACATGGAGGTCCGATTGGTAAATGAGAGTTCTTTTAAAGGACTAGATGTTGCAATCTCTAGTGATTCAGCTCAGTGTTTATGACTGGGTTATGAAGTGACATTTAAAATAGCTGATCTTGATGCTGCAGGATGACACATCATCAGTTGTGTACCCCTGCCTCCTTGGGTGTTTCAGCCATTTATCACAATACATCCTCAGCTGGGGCAGGCCCACCTCAGGCTGATCAGACCTGGGTGTGTATCATCTGGGGTGGTCTTTTAGTTCCCGACGTTGTCTCCTTTCTTTTCAGCAATAGCCAGTGACTGCTTGTCTGTGCAGCTGTGTCCAGTTCTTTAAGGGTCTTCCTCTGGCTCTGGCCTCTGATCCCAACTTCCTTTAGAAGCCTTACTGTGGAGCCAGCAACAAACCCCCTGTATCCCACCTCCACTCTGTGCACCTTCACAGTCCAGCCCTGTTTCTCTGCCTCAGCTGCCAAGCTGGCATAACTCAGCTTTTTCCTTTCATGTGCTTCCTCCCAAGGGACTGTCAGCTCAACATTGTTCAGTTAGTGTGGTCGTTTGCCATCTGGGTTTTATTCTTCCTAAACCTAGACCTCCTCTGCCATACTCAACATGACCCACTATATCCCGGTGCCTGAGGGCAACCTGTGCATCTGCCACAGTGGCCTGTGGCTTCCACTTCTTGCTTGTTGCCAAGGTAGGAGCCACGCCTCGTAGTCCCGGGATTCAGTGAGTGTCATCTGCAGTCGAACTTTGGCTTATTTCCCCGGGAGAGCAGTATCATTGATTTGCTTGAGGCCGTGTATTGTATCCTGCCTGAGTTGTTTCAGTTGTTCACCATCCTTGAGAGTTGCATTATACCATCGTCCCAGACTTTTGATGGGTTTCTCTGGGATTGTTGGTATTGGCTAATGTAGAATCTCTCATTGGTGAGTTGGCCTCTGATAATGGAGATGTTGTGGTATTTGTAAGAACTGATTTTCATTCATAGGGCTGGGCGAAAAGTAATATCTCGATATTCTTTAGCTGAATGGCGATATACGATATATATCTCGATATATATTTTTAAATTTATCGCTAGTCGCTTTTGGGGAAAAAAGTCTAAATACACTGCCATGTGGTCGCTTCCTGCATGATTAATGTGTGAAGCGGAGAGAGGTGGGGCAGTGCCAAGTGCCAAGGTCTGTATTGATGGTTTTCCACTCTTCCTTCTGACAGGATTTAGGCCACAAGATCTGAGGCTTGCGCCCCTCCATCTTTCATTCTACCGCTGGTTGTGGCTGGGTGGGCTCTAATGTGCTAGATTGAGCCTCCTTGGGGGTTCTGATACCCTGTGGGCTGTGGTGCTTTTCCTGCCACAGGGATTCACTTGACTTACTTTTCCTACCTCTGAGAAAGTAATGGTTAATGCAAGGCCCCTCATTAGGTTCTCTCTGGCATCTTTTTCTGCCCTGATGGATCTTTAGACCCTTCTCTAATGTTATCTTTTTCCATCCACAACTACAGCATTGTAGCGAATAACCTAATAATACCGAATAATATCGGTGTTGTTTCCTCAACAGCCGCGCTCCTCATTTTAATCATTGTCATTTCCGTTCCTTTATTTGTTATCGTTTGATATGCAAATGAGTCATCTTGCACCCCCGCTCTCGCAGACTCAGGGGGTATTCTTCTTCTTAAAGTTTTTGTAGCCATGGTTGGGTGAATTCTTGCCACTAATTAGTAGTGAATCCTCCCAGCACGGGTAGCTAACCCATGCCAGCCCCTTTGGGGTCTATTCCCTCCTGCCAGCAGCCTCTCCAGACTGTCACAAGACCTTTCCCTGGTTGTCAACTGCTCTTTCACAGTAGTTTATACCAGACATTCAGTTATTTTAAAGGACTAGATGTTGCAATCCCTAGTGATGCAGCTCGGTGTTTATGAGTGGGTTATGAAGTGACATTTAAGATAGTTGATCTTGATGTCATCCAGGATGACAAATCATCAGTTGTGTACCCCTGCCTCCTTGGGTGTTCCCGCCATTTAGTCAAATCTGATAAAGACAGGGTTTGATGACTTTGCCCCAAATTAAAGTTTGATGACGTTTTTTAAATGATTTTTTTCCCTGGAAGTCAAAATTTGTCCACCGTTACTGCTATTATGTACTTCTTTCAGATTTCAGTTCAAGGATTTTTTGAATGCCTCTCATGTGTGTGATTGTGTTGCATGTTTTAAGACAATCTGTTGTAACACATCCTGATAAAGTCTCATCTATACTAAATTACTGTTGTACATACAGAGACATGTTACAGATTCAGGACATTTTATGGGACATTCCAGGGTTCAATCAAAGGACATTCTGATTTATTCTGAGGTTAAATAATCATGGCACTCATCTACAGCCACAGTTCTTGTAAAATTAAAAATAAAAAGATTAAATAATTTCTGGGTATCATAGTGTGTGACCTGCTCTCAACACAGACTATCGATACATTTCTATACATGAGCATTGTAAACAAAGACCCATTTTTTTGACAGTTTCAGCAACTCACCAGATAAAATTATATCTGATTTTTACTTTATTACTTTGAGTAGATTTCAGAGCCTGTACCTCTTTACTTTTACTTGAGTGAAGAAGTTAAACCAGTACTTCGACTTTTACCAGAGTAGTTTTTAACACAAGTACTTGTACTTCTACTTAAGTACAGAATGTCAGTACTTTTGCCACCTCTGTGTAGGGCTCTGGGTCGATGTCATTGTTACAGGAGGAGAAGGGCGCCTCCTCCAGGAGGTTACAGCTCTTCCACAGATGGAAAAACAAAAAAAAAAAAAAAAGAAAGATAATAAAATGATCTGTGATCAGGTGTGTTTATCTTCCACCTGTGCTGAAGTCACATGACATTAAACATGTGATGTAACATGTAATTCACCACAGAGATCAAAGTATAACACAAACAGATGTTTCTGTCTGGATCAGTCTGTCCAGGGGACCACGGCCAGTGATGCTGAGGACTGCTGTCTCAGAACAGGTCAGATTGGAGCAGGTGTCTGGAAAGTTGATCACTGTACCAGGTTTATACCAAACACCTGAGAATTGAAGGAATTGAGGGTTTATTTTAGTTCAACAACTGCAAGCAAAAAATTAAAAAACAAACAAACCCACAAACATTCAAATATTTCAGTTTTACTGAGTCCCAAAGACAAGTTTGGAGCTTTATTTTCACTGACCTGAGTGTCTGCATGCACTGATGTCTAAGAAATACTTCTTATATGCAACATTAGCATTCACTGTATCGACTGTGGTACCATTAACCTGAGCATCAAACACCTAAACAGAAACAAACACAGTGTCACCACCACAAGGTGGAGACAACAGACTGCAGACACAATAAGATCTTCGCACCTGTCCACCATCTGACTTATTTGGGTAGAGATGCCTACCTACAAACTGACTCTTTAGCTCTTGCTCTGCATTTTGAAATCTCTTGGTGTCCTTCATGCAGGTGCTGTAGCATTTTGGCTCTTAATGGGGGTGATATCACAAGTCTTCCTCTTTTAATGAGAATGCCGTGAGCCAGCTGAAAATCCGTTCTGTACTGCCAGTATGGTTTAATCTCTGAGTTCATCTCACTTTTCTGTGGCCACCCAGTGTGACATAGTTCTGTTAATTTTGTGCACGTCATCCTCTTTCTGTGTCATCTTTATCATCTCATTTTCAGATCAGATAAGTGCTCCTGCTTTGGTTTTTATTCTTCAGACTGTGAAGGCACGAGGTATGAAGAGTATGTAAGGGTTAAAGTACTTTGAATTTTTGTCACGTTCACAAGTGCAATGCAAATGACTGCGTTGGTATGCAAATGAATATAGTTTATCATGCCATAGAAGAATGCAGATTGTTACGTTCCCCTAAGGAGTCTAAGGGATTTGGGGAAGTAACAAAAACGTGACCGGGTTGACAAAAGGAGACATGAGAGCAAAAGAGGTAAGATGAAGGATCTTTATTAAGATTATAACAAAAAGAGACGGACAAGCTGCGATCACCTACAAAACAAAAAGGAAGACAAAACAAAGCACAGGAATTAATACCCCAAAAACAACAAGGTAAGGCAAAAGACCTCACACACACAAAAACAACCATCCTCTCCACTGAGCAGGAGTCAGCAGCTTCAAAACACAACAAGCTGTTTACCAAAACACTCACTGGCACCAGGTCTCTCCTCTCTGGCCTTAAGTACCCCAGCTCGATTGCTAAAATGGGTCAGCTGTTCCAAAAGGGGTGGCACCCAAGGCTGGAGAGAGCAAGCCACACCCAGTGGGCCAGTGTGGCTGTGTTTGCATATCTGAGTCCTCATCCATACCCAAGCTATTGCCTCTTTTTCACTAATGTGGTGCCTGCATTGGTGTGGAAACACTCTGACTATGGGACCTTTTAAGGACCAGCTCGCATTTAAACAGATCTGACAGTCAACTTACTCACAGGAATTGCAGTAATGCTTGTGAAAAATGTGATTGTTATTTTTCAGATTGTTCACTCTTAAATTTAATAGATCTTCTTCTGTGCGTCATGTTTTACTACACAATGGTTTCACAGGACAGATGGAAAAAACAAAAGTTCTCACGAGGCTAATGACAGAATTCAGTTTGGAGCGGCACAGGAATACTTTTTTAAAAATTCATATAATAAAATACAGGAAATTTACGGGAAAAGAATAATATGGGAGGATGGTGGGACAGAGGGGTAAAATACGGGGGTTTCCCGGCCAAAATGAGAGACTTGGCAGGTATGGTGTGGTTCCTGCATTGGAGTGGGGCCAATTTGACTACAGGGACCTTTTAAAAAACAGCTCACGTTTCAACAGTTTTGACAACCAATTATAACACAGGATTACTAACAGAAGTTGGAGAAATGCTAGAAATGTTATTGTGATTTTTGGCATTGTTCACTCTTAAACTAAATACCTCTCCTTCAGCGAGCCATGTTTTACTACACAATGGCTTCACAGAGCAGGTAAAAACAAACAAACAAAAGAACCCAAATGTCACAGAGCAGGAAAATCCACTTCAAATATTTCTCTGAGCTGATGAAGAATGCAGATTGGTAAATGTGTCCACTGAAAAAACACACAGTAGGGCACTTTCAGTCATGGACTGGCCTCCCTAGAGCCCGGACCTCAACATTATTGAAGCAGTGTGGGATCACAGAACAAAAAGCAGCCCACAATGCACATGAATCAATAACACCTTGTCTCACGCTCTTTGTGACTGTGTTGGTATCCGAATAAACAAAGTTTGTCATGCTATTGAAGAATGCAGGTTTTCAGCCAAGCACTCATATTCTTGAAACATGTTTTGATATGTTCTTGTGGTTGCATATCAGAGTCCTCATCCATACCCAAGCTATTGCCTCTGTTTCCACCAATATAATTCCTCTGTTGGTATTGAGCCCGTTTGACTGCGGGGACCTTTTTTTTTTTAGAGCCTGTCATGTCTGGCAGAAGTGTGACCTGAATGCACTGTTGTGCCAGACATATTTGCTCTTTCAAGATGAGCTCCACAGGTTCTCTATATTCTCATCTTGTTAATGTTTGTCCCTTTATTTATTTATTTGTGTTATTTTTCACATACGTATATCTGTGCCAGATTTGACAGGCTGAGAAAAAAGAAAAGTGAAAAGAAAAAGGAAGAAAGAGAGAAAGAGGAAAAAAGGAGAATGGGAGAAAATAGAAAAAAGGGAATAGAGCACAAGTAAATAAACCAAAATAGTTCATCAGCAGCTGTACCTGTAAGAGATGAAAAAAAAAACATTCAAAATTCAAACAATACTTGGGAAAAAATTGTGTGGGAAAAACAAAAATAATAAAGCACGGCTACGCAAAGCAACAATTATGTTGTGTTGTGATTGCGTGAGTGTTTGTGTCTGTGTCATGAAATGTACTTACTAATGAGGGAGAATGCTGCAGCTCTGCCCATCAGAAGCTAGAGTTGGGTAGAGAAAACCCCAGGAAACCCGGGCCACAGGCAGCCCATCAAGAGCCACGAAGACCTGCGGCCTCACATTCCAAAGACAACCGCACGCCCACCCAGTCGAGGCGCAAGGGTCCCAGAGAATCTGAGGTGACGAGAAGCCAGCCCTCCCCCAGAGGCCAGCCTCCTGCGCAGGCCGGCAGTGGGGCCCCAGGCGCCTGAGAATCACCCGACATCCTGCAGAGCCGAAGAAGCCAAGGCAGCCCCAGACCACAACCCCCAGGGGACTAGGTCATGTTATGGAAGTAATTAAGTACTTTTTTCTCTTGTACAAGGAGACGTTGCACAACGTTGGCCAAGAATGAAGTGTCAGGTATAAGAATTAGCACCTTTAAATCTGAGGCCATTGTCTTCAGCTGGAAAAGGGTGGAGTGCCCACTCCGAGTCAGGGACAAGTTGCTGCCCCGAGTAAAGGAGGGGAGCAGGAGACTGACAGAGGGATTGGGGCTGCAGCTGCAGTGATGTGGACACTGCACTGCCTGTTGTGGTGAAGAGAGAGCTGAGCATGAAGTCAAAGTGCTGAAAGATAAATTAGCTTAAACTGTACAACCTATTCACTCACAATGGAACATAGAAAACTTATCAATTGTTTAAACTGTTTAACACTAGAACTCCCAAGGTGGTCATTTTGACCATTTTCAAATTTTGAAGTGCAATATCTTTTTTGCTATTAACCCCATGTGACTGTATGTCCCTGACTTTTCCTAAATATGTGTATATTTTATTCTAAC
>JAVDPK010001807.1:5175-19406 GCA_034780415.1 Cichlasoma orientale | reverse complement strand
CATCATAGTCCACGGAGACTCCTGCCTGACCTCATCTGTCAGCCTGTCCATCACCACTGCAAACAAGAAGGGGCTCATTCATGTCCTGCACCACCCTCACATACTTCTCTGGCACTCCTGACTTCCTCATGCAGTGCCAAAGTTCCTCTCTCAGCACCCTATCATTTACGCTCTCTTTATCCACAAAGACACAGCGCAGCTCCTTCTGCTCTTCTCTAACTTCTCCATCAAGACTATCAGAGCAAAGATCACATCTGCAGTGCTCTCTCTCTCTCTTAGCATGAAGTCGTACTGCTCACTGATCTTCACCTTCAGCCTTTGGCCATGAAGTATTTAATACTTGAAAAAATATGACTGCCTGTTCAAATGCATCGACTTATTTCCCAGCTTTATTTTCAGCTTAAAAAAAGGGGATTTTGTTGTAACTCTGTAACCTGTAGCAGTCGGTGCAGTCGCTGGTTTTCAGAGCTGAAGCTTTGAATCAGTCGCTCTCGCTCCTCCACCTCCTGCTGCAGAGCATGCTGGTCCTCCTCCCTGGCGTGCCGTGTGATGTCCAGAGCTTTCTGCAGCTCCTCGACCGTCTGCTGGAGCTCCGCTGCTCGCTCTGACACACAAACACAAACAGGGTTAGAGCTGCTGCTGCTCTGACCCACACTGTTTGTAGCAACAGGAAGCCAGATTCATGGAGTCCAGGTAAGGATTCTGAGATGATGATTCTGACCCCATGAGTACTGATCAGGGGTGGTTCTTATTCCATCTTAGGCTGGAAGACATTAAAAACTCTTCAAGGACAGGTTGTCCTCCACATTTGTGACAACACAAGAAAAGATGCTGTGATGCCAAATTTCTGAGGAACTGTTGTTGTTTTTGTATTTGAAGCATCTCATTTCATAAATACTGTTAAACCGATAGATGCTGTACACTGACGTAATGAACTGCACTACACAAAAACACCACAGGAGGCACCCTCTCTGAAGGCCCACTTTCTTCTGATTAGCCCATTTCAGGAAGCCTGCTGAGGGGCAGCATGCAAAACCTCAGAGCAGAAATTAAGTCAAAGCAGAACAGGTACGTTTGATTCGTGTACCTGTGAGCGCGCGTTTGTCTCTGCTGAGCTCGGCGACTCGCTCGGCGTCTCTGCGGCTCAGGGTCAGCTGGTACTGAAGCTCCACCCTCTGAGCCTCCCCGCGCTCCACCGAGGAGCGGAGTCGGGTCAGCTCTGCCTGCAGCCCACACACCTGGACACAAACACATCAAACACACACACACACACACACACACACTAACATTATTAATTTTTTTATTTGAAGCCTCTTTATATATTTTATATTAAATGTCAAAACTTGGAGATGAAGGGGCGCCTGGGTGGCTCAGGGGTGGAGCAGGCGTACACATGTGCCGCTTTGAGGTGTGGGCAGCACGAGTTCGACTCCCGGCTTGTCGCCAATTTGCCCCGTGTCGTCCCACGTATCGTTCCCCCATTTCCTGTCCCTCTACACTGCAGATAAAAGTCGCTGTGGCCAAAAAATGCACCCCCCCCCAAAAAATAAATAAATAAATAAAAAATTGGAGATGAAAATACATGAAATTAAAATACAAAATTTTGATATAAAAATGTCAAAATAATGTGTAATAATGAATAATAATCAACATCAGAAACATAAAGTAAGAATTGCAGGTCAAACAGCAGGATGGATGGATGGATGGACAGCCATAAAGTCATAAAAATAAAAGGCAAAATGGTGATTTGAAATTGACTTTTTCAGACTAGTCACAATTATAAAGTAAAGATTATAATTTATTAGGGGGAAATTTTGTAAAAGTAAATGCCCAAAAGAGATATGCTAAAGTCAGTGAGATGACAGAAAAGTAAATGTATGAAAATGCATTAAATTAAAGACAAAATGTTATTTAATATATCAAAATCATCACATTAAATAGAGATTAAAAGTCACAAATATGAAATTAAAAGTCAGAATTCTCACTTAGGTGCAAAAAATAAGATAGAAAGAAATAGAAATATCTGAATTATTAAATTATTATTATCATTAATTAATAACAAGAGCACCTCCTAGGAGGCCGCACTGTATTAACCTGTTTGTTGTCACATGAAAAACAAAGATTTAATAATTGTGTGACTTTGACTTTTGACCCTTGACCTCCAGGAGTTGATCTCCAGGCAAGGTTTCATCAAAAACCATTTCTTAGATATGAAGTGGACACAAAAAACAATGATTTACCCATATGACCTAGACCTTTGACCTTGACCCCAGTGACCCCATACACAATCCCAACCTTGCTTTGGCCATTAGCTATGAAGTTTGGTAAGTGTAGGCCGAATGGTCCTCGAGTTATTGAGGGGACACTTCAATGGATGCCGCCCGGTGGCCCGCCCATCCGCCACTGATGATTACATAATACGTCCCGTTTTCGTAAAACTCTAAATTGACACATAAAGTAAGCTCACAGCAGTCATATTATTTGTCAGATAATTGCATTAAAAATGTTCCAAAAGGCTCCAACAGCACAAACACAGTTCAGAGGTCGAGTTCAGGAACAACAGCTAACAGCTAGCAGCTACAGCCACCTGTGTCGCCATCCACCTGTCAGTGAAAGAGGCCACGCCCCTAAGAATGCAAACTTTAAGCCTTAGTACTGTTTAAACAGGTGAGCTTAAAAAATTCACCCCGTACAGCTGATGAGAAGGGGGAAATTATTTTTGTACCAGGCTGTAAACGTGTTTATTTCTGCAGGAGATTTTAACATGGGACTGACTCACTGCTGGATGTTAGAGGAACTGCAGGCTATGCAGGTTTCTGATTGGCTGTAACTCACCTCCTGGTTGTGGCTCGCCTTCAGCTGCAGTTTCTCTTTCTCCAAATCGTTGACTCTCCACCTGAGCCTCCTCCACTCCTCGTCCCCGTCACGTCCTTCTGACGCCGCCCTCCTCCCTCTCCCACTCTTCCCTCCTTCTCCTCTGCTTCGGTCTTTTCCTCTTCCTCTCTCCTCCCACTCCTCCTCCTCCTCTCCTTCCCTTTCTGCCCTTCTTCCTCCATCTCCTGCTGCCTGCTTCACCTGCTGCGTAGGGTCAAACATCAGATGTGACCTGAAGAAAACAAGAAACACTGCAGCTCAGCTTCATCTCAGAAAATTGATTTTTTAAATCTTGTAATCATCACATTTTTAATCTTTATATCTCAGTTTTTACTTTTTGGTATAACATTTTATATTGTACTTTTTTGGCACAATAATAAAATAATTGTATTTTTAAAGTGCATTTTATGTTTGAGTTTTCAGCTTTTTTTTCACACTTGTATGACTGTTTTGTTAATTTATTTATAACACATAATTTTTAATTCAACCTCAAATCATAACTTTTTATATATTGATTTTTATTTTATATTTATTTAGACCTTTTATGTCAAACTATACTTTTAACTTATTTTCTTTTTTTAGATTCAATCTTTGGCTCTAATAAATTTAAATCTGTCTTTCTTTTTTTTTTTAAATCACCAGAAATTTGGACTCTTTTCGTTATTTTTTAATCAGTTTTATTCTCCAAATTTTTAACATTCTAGCTCCAGTTTTTGTCTCTAAATTGCATTTTTAGTCTCAGTTTTTGTCCCAGCATTTCTGCGCCCACCTTTCCTTCTCCTCCCCGGAGCTCCGGGCTCTGCTGCCCGCGGCTCTCTCTTCGATCGCCCGCGGCGCTGCTCTGCTCTTCCCGCTGTCCCCGCGCTCGCCCCGGTCAGGCTGTCTCCTCCTCTCCGCTGCTCCCGTCGGCATGTCTGTGTTTAATGACCCTGGAATCGCATTTAAATGTCCGTCACCATCACTCCTGAAGCTGATTTCCTGTGTGTAACCCCAGAGGCGCTCCTTGTTGCTCAGACGCTGCTGTTGCTCTGCCAGCAGACGCATCCGAAACTACAGCGAGCTCCATTTACAAATCGTATAAGTTTATAATTACATACAAATAATCACACACATACGCTTTTTATAAGAACGGATAAGAGTAGAGATTAATAAAAAATACTAAATGATCACTTCGGCATCATTCAAAAATCTAATTTCCACAAGATTTCTACTTTATAACTTAAAGCTTTGCGCACATCCTGCTGAAGACATGCCAAGTTCTTCCCGCTGATATTATCGTCATTTTAAAAGAGTGTTTGGTGAATTCAATATATGCCGAATTATTTAGAACACAGTCTTTATTCTATTTAATTGTTGCCTTTTGCACTGCCCTCTCTGTCCTCTACCAGCCATGGAGCCGGCAACACACTGCTTCATTTTGTGAATGGAGCTTTGTTCCCGTACGATAAACAATCCCGAAAAAGACGCTTTCCTCAATCAATAACAAACGTTCAATATTTATTTTGGCTCCAAACCGACGTTAAACAGTATGCGACGGCCTGTGTCATCTTATTTAATCACAAAATTAGCAAGAAAATGCCTGAAACGCTGTTATAAACACTTACTGTAACACTAATCTCATAGCCATTTGAATCTGACGCCATTTTTAGCGTCAGTACGTCGTTTCCGCATCTGCGCTGGATTGGCTGATTAACCGGCCAATGGGACGCGCCGATATTTTTAATTTTAATTAATCAGATAAAATTCGGTTTTATTAATGCTGTTATTTTGTTAGAATTTTGGTTTTTATTAACATTAAAAAGTTGCACTGTATGGTTATATTAAGTATGCAAGCAAAAAGTACTGAACACACAATTAGCATGATGTTTTTTTTATTTAATTTTGTACTTTAAATATATTAACATGCAGAGTATTTTTATTATAATGAATTTCTACTGCTGTTATGTACTTAACTTTACCTAGGGGAAAGTATGGCTGGTTTTTATGTGCATCGCTGCTTTAATTCAGCATAGAAGAAGAAAGAAGGCGCAACTCGTCCAATAGGTGGCGGTAATACGTTGGTTGTCAACCCCCATTAAGCTCTAAAGAAGAAGAAGGCGGCACAACAACATGGCAGCTTCCACAGAGCACGTTGAAGCACTGACAGAAACTTCAGAAACGGACAAAGAAGAAGCCCCAGAAACCACTGGAGACCCCGAAACGTCTGATTTAGAGCCTCCCGGCTCGGAGCCAGATCCGGACCCTGATGATGACGAAGACGAGGATGGGGGCGAGCCGCCCGGACCGAGGATCCGAGACACTCCAATGGACCTCCGGCTGGAGGCGATCGCCAACACGGTGGCACTACACCCTAGCAGGGACGTGCTGGCGTGCGGGGACGTGGACGGGGACGTGTATGCCTTCTCGTACTCCTGCACGGAGGGCGAGAACCGGGAGCTGTGGTCGTCCGGACACCACCTGAAGTCGTGCCGCCAGGTGCGCTTCACGGCAGACGGAGAGAAGCTGTACAGCGTGTCCCGGGACAAGGCCGTGCACCAGCTGGACGTGGAGCGGGGGAAGCTGGTCACACGGATTCGGGGGGCGCACGGGGCCCCCATCAACAGCCTGCTGCTGGTGGACGAGAACATCCTGGCGACCGGAGACGATGGAGGCACCCTGAAGGTCTGAACATAGGATTTAAATCAACACACGGGGTAACAAAGATATTTAAGGGCCAAATTCATTCAGTAATATACCACAATTAAAACTGGTGTTTTGATCTCCTAAGATGGACCTTTGGATGCAGACGGGTCTTTGAGGTGGTTTGTTGGTGCTCTAAAGGTGTCCAGCTTTCATCTAAATTTACAGCATCAGTATCAGTTGGTCTTTGGACCGCCTGGTTCAGCTTGAGCCTGAAAAATGTACCCTGAACATCCACTGGAGGCTCCAAAAATGGGCTCAGGCCCCCCCTGTTAAAATGTTCAGCTTAGCTGTTTAAAGGCTTAAAGTTTGCATTATTGGGGGCGGGGCCTCTTTGATTGACAGGTGGATGGCAACACAGGCGTCTGTAGTAGGACTGTTCATTCTGCCGCTTGTATCTGCAATCTCATTCTGTTGCCTTCAAAATAACTAACAGTAATAGGCCTAATAAAAATGTAAATTAAGAGAGTTATGGTGTTTTTCTGCTACGATGTCGGGGCTGCAGCTCCACCTGGTGACACATAACTGCATAACATTTAGGAGAACAAATGCGCATCACTTAAAATCTTAATAATTAGATTAAACACGCACATCCCTAGTCTGTATCTGCTAGCTTTCTGCCAGGCTTCAGCTGAAGGAGTACATATCAGCCGTCTCTCCATTGCACTCCCATCATCTTAAACTGCAGTTTGTGACCGTGGGCCTCGCTCTGCGTGGCGTAGCTCGTGAACCGGTTCTTGCCCTGCTGCATTGTCTGGTTACAGCTCACAGAAGATTTCTAGAGCAGGAAAAAGAACTAGCTTTACAAGCTGGAGTCCAGGACGCTGGAGGCCAACCATACTGCATATCCATGCCGTCTAGCACTCCACCCTCACACCATGGTTCACCGGCATCCCAAAGCCTTAGAAATGGTTTTGTAACCCTTTCCGGACTGATAAATGTCAATGACTTTTTTGTTCTCGAGCTGTTCTTGAGTTTCTTAGATCGTGGCCTGATGTGTTGCTTTTTGAGATCCTTTAGCCTGCTTCACTTTGTCAGACGGGTTCTATTTAAGAGAACTGAACTCAGCATTCCAAAAAATGTGGTTAATCACAGTTAATTCATGATTTAACTGCTTTTACTGGGGTCAACTTTGTCTAATATTAAAATTTGATTGATGATCTGTATCATGTGAGTGATAAAAGTAACAAAGCAGAAAGGGGGTAGAGCACTGTATGTATACCCTGAAGGAGACTTAATGTAACTGTGAAGCTTTGACTTACGATAGTGAAACATGGGAAAAAGACTTAAATGCCCATAATTGATCACAATATATTTTTTATGAGCAGACTAATAAGAGCAGACAGAGAAAATTTGGCAGTTTTTCTGTTAAGAGTATCACGACCCTGGGATTTTTTTTCCCAGTGAAATCAGAAATGGTAAGACTGGGATTTTGTTTTCTTAAATTTGGCCTTAAATCTGATATTGAATGACCCAGTCCAGAATCAGTGGTTTACATCCATATTTTATGTGGTAATCCCAGCTGATGGCGTAATCGTCTGGATTTCTAAAGAGTCTAAAATTATCTTCTGTTGGTCTGAGCTGGGGTCTTAGTGGTCCAGGTTGTTTATTTATTTATTTTTCATTGATGGTCTGAGCTGTTCTGATAATGTTTCACGCTCAAGGACGATGATCTGGGCACATCCACTGCTGCTAAAATGCTAATAATGAATACAGGTCGACCATGTGCTCGTGCCATCGGTTCCAGCACAGGGCTGTTGTATTGATTGATACGACCCCGTTTGTGGCCACAAAAGACCGGTGACCTTTCAGTGGGTTCACTTTTTTCCTGCAGGCTTACCCTCCTGTTGTTTTTCCTCTCTGAAGGTGTGGGATATGAGGAAGGGCACGGCCTTCATGGACCTGAAGCATCACGAGGATTACATCAGTGACATTGCTGTGGACCAAGCCAAGAGGATCCTGCTCACAGCCAGGTAATGATGACATCATTAAGTGTTTTTTGTTTGTTTTTTTTTTTTGTTTTTTTTAACCACCATTTCTGCCTTAATGTCTAAAGAAGCAAACATGCAGAGAAGCTCCAAAACGTTTCCTGTAAAGGGCAGAATTACAACTTCACAGTCCTTTTCACAGTTGACTTTATTTCTTAACATCCACCAGCAATGCAAAGTTTGCTCCAGTAAACTTTAAAGAGTCGGATCACTGTGTAGGATTGCTTGCAGCTCTGAACAAGTTATAGCGCATGAAAGGTCTCCTTTTTTTGACCTTCATTTGATACCAGACTCAAGTTAAATTTTGATCTTTAACTGATGTCTTGATAATCACAGTGTCATTACTATGGGGTTTTCCCAACATATAGTGTGTATGATGCTCTCCTGGTGCTATAAAGTCAATCCAGAGACAGTACTGTGCAAAAGTACTGAGTCACCCCTCATTTCTTTATATTTTGCTATGAAAACGTGAAATAGGTGTATGTGCAAACATGCATAGAATTACTGTATGTAAGGCAAAAACAGAGTTTGTACAGTTTATTAGACCACCACCCAGTGTAAAGTTTATGCCACAGCTGCCCTAAATTAACTGTATTGGTAATTACCAAAATAAATTTTTGTTCCTGTAATGGTGAATCCAACAGTATGCACAAGCTCTTTAATTGAAAATATATTTTTTTTTATCCATCCTCTTCCACTTTCCTGTTCTGGGTCACGGGGGCCTATCCCAGTATCATAGAGCGAGAGGCAGGATACATGCTGTACAGGTTGCCAGCCTGTTGCACGGCTAACCCAGAGAGACAGACAACCATTCACACCTAACCTAACCCCACTAACTGCATTCTATTCTATTCTATTCTAACCACCACCCCACCGTGCTGCCGTATAACTATTGTTATCATGAATTTTCAAATGTACTGTTTTCCACAAAAGCAGATTTTGATTAAGATGCAGTTGACTCTCATTCCTGAAGATAAAGATTAGTTTTAGTGGTTGAATGTTATAAAAACTTGAATTCAGTTTGAAATTCATCACTCCTATTCAGAACGGTTTGAAGCTGTGCAGAGACTGTTTGAACAAAGAGAAATCTGGAGTCCCAGAACCGATGGACGGGCCAAGTGAAAGTCCGGAGTTGAATCCTGCTGAGCGGATTTGAGATTTGGTGGATTCCAAGACAGATCGCGTTAAAGTTCCATCCAAATCAAGTCTCAGGGATCGGCCAAAATCTATTTGGAACTCGGTGACAAAAGAGACTGTGGAAAAGTTCATAAAAACAATGCCAGCAATAATGCAAGCTGATAACGAGGCCATAAAGAATTAAGATTTTTGGTTATTATGTGTGAATAAGGAAGTTTTAGTTTGTAATTTGCATAATAAATAAACAAGTTTTTGACAGATTTCTAAACTGTTTTATTGTTTTTATGACAGGTGGTCTAATAATTTTGTTAAGCACTATACAATTCTAACAATCTTGAAAGTCAATATTTGTTATGATCACCTTTATTCTTCCACAGCTTTCTTGTCATTTCTTTAAGCAGTCCTCAGGAATAGTTCCGCAGGCTTCCTGAAGGACATTCAAAGCTCTTCTTTGGATGTTGGCTGCCTTTTCTTCCATTCTCTGTAAAGATGTTTCCACACTGCTTCAATAATGTTGAGGTCTGGGCTCTGGAGAGGCCAATCCATGACTGTCAGTGTTCTATTGTGTGTTTTTCTATCCAGGTCAATCATCATAATGAGAATGTAAAGTTTGCATTGCTTTATAAGATATACTAAAGTTAAGGTATCGAATAAAAAAATCATCTGAATCAGCAGGTCAGGTGGAATGGCCCATATAAAAGGGTACACATGTACATAAATATAACCCTAAAGAGGTCATTGGCAACCTGGTGGATATTAAGAGGTCAAATGTGAAAGGAAAATGGACTCAAAAGCCAACTGATGGTTGAGCTGGTTTATACTTATTCTAAGTTAAATAATGTGATAAGTTGGTATTCTACAGTTTGATACTTCCAGTAGGTGGGTTACAGATGCACAAAACTCTATAGATTTTTGCGACATCATATTCTGTCCTTTGCTCAATCACAAAATAAACCTTTAAACTTAACATAAATTTCTGGGTAACAGTTTAGAGAAGTCGGGGTCTTCTGTGGGAAAGATTGCAATAGTGGTCCTTAGCCCCCAATCTGAGCTTCAGTCTGGTCTGCTGTCTTCTGTCACAGTGGCGACGGCACCATGGGCGTCTTCAACATCAAGAGGCGGCGGTTTGAGCTGCTGTCCGAGTACCAGAGCGGCGATCTGACCTCTGTGGCGCTGATGAAGCGTGGCAAGAAGGTGGTTTGCGGCTCCAGCGAGGGGACCATCTACATCTTCAACTGGAACGGCTTCGGAGCCACCAGCGACCGCTTTGCCCTCAAGGCCGAGTCGATAGACCAAATCCTCCCAATCACAGACAGCATCATGTGCACCGCCTCCACGGATGGGTACATCCGGTGAGTTGTGTTAATACTGAAGGTTTTAATAAAAAAATATACAGTTACTTTTGACATTTCTACCACTTCTGATAGCTTGATTGAAACCCTGTTACCCTTAGGCTAGCCTTCACTGCAAATCACTGAAACCAAAAAGCATTATTGAGGTATTTTAGTGTAAATGGGAAACTGTGCATGAGGGTTTGTGATATTTATCGCAACTTCAATATCCAATACTTTACCATTGTACCGCTAGTTTACTGGAGCTGTTCCTGACAAATGGTACCCATTCTGACCTGGTATGATGGCTTATAGAACTTTTGCAGAAAAGTGCTCCATCAGATTGTCCCAAGAATTGTCGATATAAGTTACTGATATGTTCTCTCTGTCCTCCATCAGAGCCGTCAACCTCCTTCCCAACCGGGTCATTGGCTGCATCGGGCAGCATGTTGGCGAACCCATCGAAGAGCTCGCCAAGACTTGGGACTCGCGCTTCCTGGTCAGCTGTGCCCACGACCAGCTCATCAAGTTTTGGGACATTTCCAGTTTGCCCAACACGACAGTCAACGAATACCGAAAGAGGAAGAAGAAAAATGGTCGGATGAAGTCTCTCACCAAGAAGGCCCACGGTGACAATGACTTCTTCTCAGGACTTGTAGAGGAAACTGAGAAGAAAGAGGAAAAAGAAGAAGAGGAGGAGGAGGAGGAGGAGGAGGAGGAGGATGATAGTGACAGCGACAGCGACAGCGACTGAAAATGGTAGTTGTTATGCCTTCACCAGTTTAGTCCTAAAGAAGTGAATGGGCATGTCTACTGTTTGGTCCAGCCTTTTGTCCGAAGTGCCCCGGAGTCTTTACACCAGGATGTATCCCAGCATTGTTAGACAGACTCTGGCTGAGAAACAAACCACCACTGGTGACTTTGCAATGGTTTATTTTCTCTTGAAACATACTGGGATTAAATATGAATGTCCCAGAAGAGAAAATGCTCTTTAATATTAATACTGGCTCTTTAGTGGCCGGTACTGCTTGTTGAAACTCAGTGCTTCCATAATACAGTCTATCAGATGCAAATTTCTTTGGACTGAAGTGTTTGAGATGCCTCAAACTTTTGGTTTGGTATCAGTACCAAAAGTCAGGTGTTGGATCGATGAACAGTACCCAACCCTGTGTAAAGCTAAGATCCAAAAACAAAGACTTCGTTGCATTATTAGCCAACAGGATATCCTGTAAATTCTGGGTAATTTTGCTGAAAATGTAATTGTGTTAAATTCATTTCACTCATTAAAAGCGTTTATATTTATGGATGGTTCATTTGAATGTACTCAATATGAGTTTATTAAATGTGAAAAGGAGGCTCAGATTTGGTTAAAAGTGTCATCTAAGGACTACCTTTGCATTTAATTAGTTCAAACACACACAAACCATCCGTCCATCCATCCATTATTTTTCAAACTATGCTGCAGTTTCTTTAGGTTTAGGTAGCCATTTTTACTTGCTGTAAAAACGATAACACGACAACTTTTGTTTCAATCTGAAATCATTTTAATCTCTGGTTTGTTGTGGACTCTGATCTTGTAATATCGTTTTGTTTGTCTTTTGGTTTACAGACTTATTTAAACTGGTTTCTGGCCCTTTAAGTTACTTTTTTGACATTTCGCTTAACCCTTGTGATTGGACTGGATGGCGAAAGGGCCAAATTGTATGTTATTTTTGACAAAATTGGCGGACCGGAAGTAGGGGGCGGGGCCGGAAACGGCCCGCGGGCCGCAAGTTAGGGCACCCCTGATGTAAACCTTCTCTTTCACTCTTGATGCTCTCCTTCTGTCACAAATCAGTCTTTTGCTTTGGATGGTTGAGCCCAGGTATTTAAACTCATCAACCTTTACTCCCTCTGCTCCTCACAACTTCACTATTAGAGAAAATTTATTCCAAATACAAGTTCTTCTAATTCCCCTGAATAAAGGATTCCAGTGATTATGTCACACTTTAACCTAATTTTTCCAAAAATCCATTCCACATCACTTGAAACGGCCAATGTATAAGAAAAATAATGAATACACACAGACAGCAAAAATAATGACAACTGACCACACACAACTCAATCTGCCAAAAATTATTTAAAGCTTCATAGATCATGAACTCATCTAAGCCCCACATATTTGGATGGATCTGTGTATTCTAATGTAAATGATCCAAAGGTAAAAGTTTTCTTGCTTCTTGGAGACCCACAGAGGCAGGAAATACTTTTTATCATATCTCTGCAAATTTTTTCCCCCCTGTCATTTCAGTATTTTAGAGATACTAGAAAGCAGTCCACCATGGCTGTTTAATACAGTCGTCCCTCATCATATCGCGGCTTCACTGAGCTGTGGATTTAAAAATAAAATATTACTAATTCTGTTTCGTGGAGTTTTCACTGTATTGCAGGATTTTGCGGTATATATATATTTCTGTAACACCCCATAACTATGTTCCTCATTCGGAGGAAGAGACAAGTTATAACTATGCCTTTAGTGGAAATAGAAGTAACGGCCGAGGGCGAAAATGCTGCACCACCTTCATCGCGATCAGTACTGCACAGGTACGTAATTCATCATCTTCATCATTCAAGTTGTAGTAAGAGTGTGAGAAAGGTTTATAGGAGTGTGGGAAGGGTTTATAAAGCCTTAAAATATATAAATAATAAAATTAATATATAATAAATATAACGCCGCTACTTCACAGATTTTCACCTATCGCGGGGGTCTCTGGAATGTAACCCCCGCGATAGGTGAGGGATCACTGTATGTACATTCATCATCACAGCTTTTCTTCTAAATGCAAAGAGGACATATTTACATGCTGTTGCCTTGACAACGCTCCAGGGGACCACAGCCAGAGGTGAGGAGGACTGCTGTCTCAGAACAGGTGAGATTAGAGCAGGTTTCTGGATCAGCGCTGATCACTGTACCAGGTTTATACCGAACACCTGAGAGTGAAGGAGGGTTTATTTTAGTTCAAACTCTCACAGATCACTGACAAGTTCAACAACTGTGATCACAAACACAGAAACATTCAAATATTTCAGTTTGACTGAGTCCCAAAGTCGAGTTTGGAGCTTTGATTGACTGACCTGAGTGTCTGCATCCACTGATGTCTAAGAAATAATCCTTATTTATGACAGCAACATTCACTGAATCGACTGTGGCACCATTGACCTGAACATCAAACACCTAAACAGAAACACAATCACTGTTACGACCACAAGGCGGAGACAACTGACTGCAGACACAACAAGATTAAAACAGAGAAAAATGTTTGCATTAGATATAAAGTATTTAACACATCTCATTAACATTAACACACATATAATTGTTCATAAACACACAGAGACTCACCGCTGAAGCAGAGGATCCCACCACCAGAACTGCTTGTGTCCCGAAGTTATACAGAACCAAAAGATCCTGTTGAGACTGAAAAGTTTCAGACACTGTTCCTCTAAAAGCTTTCAGAAAATGTTTGATGTGATATAACCTCAGATTTCATTTTTGGTTTCAGTGTTTATGCGAGTCTCTGTGCTCAAGTCCAGCTGCCCTCTGAGGGTCTGAACCAGTGAACAGAGAGAGTGACCTTCAACAAGAGCTGACCTTCACTCAGTCTGCAAACATCATCTCTGCCACAGGTGGAGACTAAACAGCACGGCCAACTCAGATGCACACTCCTTGAGAACCCTAGGTTCTACCCAATCAGGAACAGCAGACTTCCCCGGCCACAACCGCCACAGCTCAGCAGAGTGTAAAACATTCTAATTTCTGCTGTAAATGTGGACAGTTTAACATTGAACCTGTGCACGACTCATTGTTGGGATTCTTTTATTTGGATAACGACTGAACTCTGAGCGGTGAGTTGAGAGCTCTCACTGCACAGACTGATAATGGGAAACTGTGTGAGTTCATGTGGCACACCCAGTCCAAGAACCAGAGCTGCACCCTGTGATTTACCTTGCAGGCATCTTCAGAGGTCCAGAATGCTGCTGCTCAGGTTCTGATCAAGACGCAAACATGTGAACACATCAAAGTCGACAAAGTGTCAGAACATATTGTAAAGAATGTATAGGTGCTTCACACGAAATCGAAAGGCATCTATGGCATGATGAACTTTGTCTTTTACACACCGACACAGTCACGAGGACTGTTTCTGCTGTTGTCCTGGTTGTGTGACAAGGTGCTGAAGAAGCATTC
>JAVDPK010001806.1:55345-68669 GCA_034780415.1 Cichlasoma orientale | reverse complement strand
TGGAACCAGCTCCCAGTTTGGATTCGGGAGACAGACACCCTCTCTATTTTTAAGATTAGGCTTAAAACTTTCCTTTACAATCAAGTTTATAGTTAGGGCTGGATCAGGTGACCCTGAACCATCCCTTAGTGATGCTGCTATAGGCCTAGGCTGCTGGGGGGAGAATTTTTTCGCTCACCTTTTTTCACTCTCTCTGTGTTTATACACCACTTCTCATCCAAACTGGGATGACTGGAAATTCACTAAGTTTCCATTCAGCATTCTCTCAGTGCCAGGTCTCTGTATAGTGTCTGTGGTATTACTAACATTCAGTTCAGGAGGTTTCACATCTACTGTATATTTATTGAGCATGTTGTCGAGCGATGTGGTTACAGAAAATGTTACTTTCAGTTCACATAAGTCGCTCCACAGCAGGTTGGGTAGATCCCAGTACTTTCTATGCATTTCTAGCCAGGTAATTATTCAGCATCATTCTAAATTGGGGCTTGCCCTCAATGATTTTTGAAGTGCAAATAAATTGAATTAAAATGTGTGACACTGAAACCTCTTACTCTAGGCTCAGTATACCTTGCTAATCTTGCTTCATAGTATACAGTACCTCTCAAGTCTCCAGACCTCAACATCAGCTGGAGCCGCACAGGCACCAGACAGGATCTGGACAGAAACAGCAATTGCTCCCTCTAGGAAAAAAAAAAAGGTGTTTTTTTTTTTTTTTTTGTTATATAGTTAAGATGAATTTGTCTCTGGTACTTGTGCTGCTTTACAAGCTCATGAGATTCAAATAGCAAGTTAAGGATCCAGGTACTGATGTCATTATGCCTTCCTTCTTGTCTCATAAGTAAAACAGTAAAAAGTAAAAGTATTTAAAAATGCTATGAGAAAGCTGGGAGGCAATAAGGTATTTGCTATACCTCATTAGGAAATGAGCAATAAAGCAGGTAGAATCAGTGGATTCTGGTCAATCATGCATTTACTGGTCTGTATTGTTCATGATGGCTGAACAGCAGTATCATAGGTGGGAAAAAGTGACCACAAACCAGTGTGTTCCACGTGTTTTCCAATCCATTAGACCACAAAGCGAACGTGTGGCCAAACACAAAGGTCCAAATCCTGACCAGAAAATCAATGTAGCCAGTAAGTATTTGCTTTGTTACTCTGCGTACTGTCTGCTGTCATCGGCCTGGTCGCGGTTTGAGCTCACTATCTTCAGTGCCTTTTGTGCTTGATAAGATTAAATGCCTTTTCTGAAGAAACCCCCACAATTCATCAGAGCAACAACATTTCTGCACATGAGCTAAAATCCAGACCTCTTCTTGAGTGTAAACATGATCCCTCATCCACTCTTCCAGGAGTGTAAGGTCATAAGGGAATATTTGATGGGGTGTATTGGGAGGAAATTCAGCTAAATTTCTGAAATTCCTTTCTTCAGGATCCAGTCATGCCATCACAGAAGCCCCCTTCAGATGCCAAGAGTGCAGAGGTGGACCATCCGCCGGATGATACAGAGGACACAGATGGGAGTAAGATACTTATTTTTTATGTCCCAGCAGGTTATGCTAAGAAAACTATAAAGAGAAGCTTTTAGTCTTTAAGTTTGCTTTGAGATCTAACGTAAAAAGGGAAACTCTGAACACAGAGAGCTGTATTTATTTATTTATTTATTTATTTATGTTTTTTTAAATAAGCGATAAGCCAGCAGAAAGTGTGACAGGATGCAGGGCGCAGCATCTAAACAAAATCCATGCCCGTCTATGAAGCAGTTTAGGTGATGCAGCTAACGTTTTCTAAATAAAGATGTTAAAGGTTTGCTGCTCAGAGCTGCAGATGTGCCAGTTATTGATGCTTTGGACCCTAGCACAGTCACCACGGCATCCAGAACCTGATAATCAGATGAATTATTAATTAAAATAGTCATTAGTGATAGGATAGTGATAAATGATGTAAAAATAAAAATATCTTAGTTTGTTAGTCCTGTCCAGCTCAAAGTAAACTGTGATATCTTTGGATAACAAGGCGACATACAGGCTGCAGGGTTTATGACTCTGCCCATGTTTGTCTCCTTCTGCACCGCTGGATCGTTTCCAGATCATCTGCCTACGTTCAGATGCCCCCAGAAGTCCTCTTACCACCACCACAGATTCTGTGCCAAACACACACAACCTTCATGTCAATTATGCTGATGAGAGCTGGGTCTCGTAACTACAGCTCAGAGACCAGCAGTCTTCAGTAGAAGATTTAATTTTCTAAGCATGAAGGTAGCACATCAGGTCAGGAGTGTGACCAGCTGCGTTTTTATTCTTCGACATTCACAGTAAATGCGTCCCTCAGGGTCAGCAGTGAGGAGTGTGAGGGAGAACGTTAGTCGGAAACCGCCTCAACCGGCACACTCACTCTACTCAACAGACGGTGCTCCTTGCAGCTTTTTCCTCTGTCACTGTTCCGATACAATAGAGGCGATCGAGCCACATCACAAATGTGCCAGTGCAGGTAGTCAGAACAGGAGTGATCTAAAATATCAGGAGTGCTGGAAACTGTCCAGAAGTGCACAAGCTGAAAGGGAGATCGATATGTACATGGGGGTATGTAAAGTAATGTTGCCATAAATATATTAGTCTCTTAAATTAATTATTGCGTTTTAAGATCCTGTGTCAATAAGGACAACACACAAAACATAAACAACAGGAAGACATTGTTTTCAAGCAGTGCACTAATAAAATCAGCCCAGACCTGGAGCACAGCTCAGCTGCTGTAGCATGACTCAGTACTTGTGCCACAAGATATTGTAGTAACTTATGTTTTTATTTATTTATTTATTTAGTGTCACTGGATAGCCAGTGCCACATATTATAGAAACATGGCTCTTACTCCACAGTTAGCTCTGGGATGCAGTGGCACATTTTTAGGATGAAAAGAAGTCTGTCGTTATCATTGCAAAGCTGTCTAACTGAAGGTCCTAATGAAGTCCTAATGCTCACAGACCTGTAAAATCTGTGTGCCCTGTTTTCTGTCACATCTATCAAATATCACAACTTCCCATTTAAACTGAGCACAGGAAGCTCCTGTTAGTTTAAACCTGAAAGCAATTCAGAGCAGCGCTTTCCTTGATGAAGATGTCCACAGTGCATCATTTCCCTTCGTGCTGCATTGAACCCGTTTGTAGTTTATGTGACATGTAAAGTACAACCTGTAACTGAGTGCTACAAGAGTGTTATCAAGGAGCCCTCAGTGGCCTTCATCGTGATCTCAGGAGTCCCCACATGAGTCTCCTATCAGGAAGACATTGCTGCTCTGATGCTGTGAACTGTTCGGGGATCTCCGATATGAGATGTTCTGGGACTTCCTGTGCATTAGCCTAGTTTGGTAATAACTGAGTCAGTGGTCTTCATTTTGTGTACTCTAGCTCCCTCTGCTGGTTAAGAAAAAGGAATGCATGTTAAATCTTGAAGTACAGATTGTAACTGTCTACAAATGTTCATAGATTATGTGGATCTGTCTTTTGCAGTACCGTTTTTACCACACAACTGTGCAGTGAACAAAGCAGAAGATGATGAGACAGAGGTGAGACGGGCCATTTTATCAGTGATAAGTGTGATAGCTGCCCATTATTTGAAAATCATTATGTGATCATTCCTCTGCATACCTAGTAACTGTGCTATTGATGATATTGTGACCTCTAGGACATCAAAGCAGTAGTTGATGGCATCGATGGCATTAAGCTGTCCCAGGGACTGGCTCTCGGGCTGGGAGACTTTGACCTGATCCGAGTGATAGGACGTGGCAGTTATGCCAAAGTTCTGCTGGTTCGTCTAAAGAAGAACGAGCAGATGTACGCCATGAAGGTGGTGAAGAAGGAGCTGGTCCACGATGATGAGGTGAGACGATAAGTGCTCATGGGATGTCACAAGTATGAGGCAGGTGCTCAAAGGGTAGACTCGACAAACAGACCAGTGAGGTCATGGACCTGAAACAGCAGCACAGATAACGTTTGAATGAACGTGACAGACCGAAGATCTTGTCTCGTGTTTTGTCTGTTATGTGGCAAAATGTCTACGTCTTTTTCTTTTTTTTTTTTCATTTAGGTGGGAAAAAGTGAGGTATCTTTACAACTTGCCTTCCTCTGATGTGGTAATTATGTACAGGGATGGCCAATTCAATCAGAAATGCTCTAGAATATATAGACCTGCGAAATGCTAGCTTTACCTTGCAGCGTTTACAGGGGTCCTCATTTTGTTGTGTTTTTTCAGAACTTTTTGAAGGTGGTAGTTAACTTTGGCTTTGCATCTGTTTGTGCAGTACCATCTGTTCTCACTGTACCAATTATCTTTAATTAGTCAACTACCTTCTGGCAGTGGTGGTACAATTCATACTACCAGGCTTCAGTGAAAACATGGGAAAAGATATGCATTAAGACGAGAGGCTTCTTGTGCACCATGCCAGCGATGTTTGATCAACACAAAGTCCAAACCCGTGTTCACAGAGATGGCACGAGTACACACACTCCCCACCAAAAGTATTTGAACACTGAGGCCAATCCCTTTATTTTTGCTGTAGTCTGAAAACATTTGGATCTGACCTCAAAAGTTGAATATGAGACAAAACATCAAAAAATATTTAAGGGCTAAAAAAGTGGATTTTGCACGATACGTCTCCTTTAAACTGCTAAATATTTGCATCCAAAAATATTAGACAAAGAAACACAATTCTGAAAAAATAGAACGTGAAATAAAGAAATTCAGTTAAATTCAATTCTATTTTATTTATATAGCGCCTAATCAAAGCAACAGTCACCCCATGGTGCTTTATACTGTACGGGAAAGATGGTACAATAATACAGAGGAAAGCCAACAATCAGAGGACCCCCTATGAGCAAGCACTTGAATTCTTCTGAACTATAGGCCACCCCACAGAGCCTTTTATCACTGTAGTCATTTCTAAATAAATAAAAATCAAAAAGCAGCACTGATGCACTGCCCTCCAACAGTATTTGGACACTGAGGCCAATCCCTTTATTTTTGCTGTAGACTGAAAACATTTGGTTTGGACATAAATAATCAAAATGAGAGAGATGTCTGTGTAGGTTCTCAGTCATCCAGGTCATAGTGGTCTTAAGAACTATGAGAGAGATCAACAACTTCCATTTCCATCTGGATCTGACAGTATACACGGTTCGAAAGGTCGCACCTTTTCTCTGAACCCACCTATTTTTCTTGTGAGCAAAAGTATTGGAACATGTGACTAACAGGTGCACGCTGTTGCCCAGGTGTGACCTGTTACATTGATTATTCAAACAATAAATAGCGCTGAATGTCTGCACTCAGTTTCAGGTTTGGGTTTTGCCTGTGCAGACTGCATTTGTAGTTACAGGAGTGACCAACATAAAAACCAGAGAGCCGTCTGTGGGTGGAAAACAAGCAACTGTGAAGCTGAGAGAAGACTGGACATTGTAAGTGCTGTAAAGAAAGACCCTAGAACAGTTGTTAAAGACATCGAGTGAAGTTATGACAGTCTACTGTTCACAGAAAAGTACAGAGGCTTCACCAGAAGCTGCAGAGCACTAATGAGGAAGAAGAATAGGAAGGTCAGGCTGGAATTTGCCAAGAAGTACAGACAAGCCTCAGAAATTCTAGAACAAAGATTAACCTTTACCAATGAAAGGCTCAAGTTTGGAGAAAGGATCTGCTCATGATTCCAAACACATGAGCTCATCTGTGAAACACAGTGGAGGTGATGTCATGGCTTGGGCTTTCGTGGCTTCTTCTGGGACGGGCTCATTAATCTTCATTAATGATGTCACACATGGTGGCAGCAGTACAATGAACTCAGAAGTCTACAGAAACATTTTGTCAATTTAAAGGAAGATGCAACCAAGCTGATTGGGAGATCCTCCATCATGCAGCTGGATAATGACCCCAAACACACCAAAACTACAAAGGAGTTCATCAGGGGCAGGAAGTGGAAGGTTTCACACTGGCCTAGTCAATCTCTACCTGCTAAAGAGGAGACTGAAGGGAGTATCCCCCCCCCCCCATCCCACCCCACAAAACAAACTGAAAGAGGCTGTGGTGAACGCTGGAAAAGCATCACAGAAGAACATGCAAAAACTGAGTGATGTCAGTGGGTCACAGGCTTGATGCAGTTGATGCAAACAAAGGATTTGCAACTAAATGTAAAGTGTCGTTCACTTTGATCTATTTTAAATTCATCTGTTCCAGTACGTTTATTCACAGGAAAAATGGGTGGGTTTGCACAGAAGGTGCTCTCTCCTGAAGTGTGTATCAGATCCAGATGTAAACACCTGGAAATAAAAGCTGAGATGTTGATCTTTGGTCTCATATTCACCTTTTATTGGCCCCACTGTTGTGAGCTCATCTGTACTGTCCCTGAACGGGAATGCTGATCTAGACTGTCTTCACCAAATACTTCTGCTTTCACCAATTTGTAAGAAGTACATTAGCCTGAAGCCGGGGAGTACTCGAGTACAGATGACATTAAAGGAACAGGACCTTAGCAGTGATTAGTCAGACTTTTTTTTCCTAAGTTTCTGACAAAGTGGGTTTTATTTTTGTAGTATCACTGCAACAAGTTGTCAAAAATTAGCAGTCACACAGTATTCCTTTCCTCGAAGCATTTATTTTATTTTATTTTTTTGCGTTTTTGGCCACAGCGGTTTATCGGCAGTGTAGATAGACAGGAAATGGGGGTAAGATGGGGGAAGACACGGGGCAAAGTGGCGACAAGCCGGGATTCGAACTCGCGCTGCCCGCGCCACAAAGCGGTGCATGAATGTGGTCGCCTGCTCCTCCCCTGAGCCACCCAGACGTCCTCCTTGAGGAGCACTAATGTCTGCCAGGGAGCCGTGAATTAATGATAACAAGTAAATCATGTTCTTCTGATTTTCACTCTAATTGAGGCCTGAATTTACAAACTGGCCCCTGTGCTGTATACAGAAGTCTCAACATTAGTGACTGAGGACATAAACGAATGAGGAAGATGCCACGTTAGCATTAGAGAGTTTTCTTTTTCTCACGGACTTCAATAAAATCAGATTTATTTTAGCACCAGAGGACTCGCCACCTGCTGGACGTTGATTTGACTTTTCAGACCTGGAGGCTGCAGCCACCTTTTATATAGCTTTTCCTAATAATTGTGGCACTCTCTGAATACAATAATATCCATAGCAACCAAAATTTAAAAATCCTATAAAAACATGTGCCTAAAACATCTGGCCTTTCAGAGGTGATTTGTATCCTGAAACAGGAAAAGCACAGAAGTGCGATGTTTGCCTTCAGCTGTTCGTACAGGTCTTCATATCCACATATGTGGAACTATTGTCCTTTTGGATTGCCTAGCGATAGATTGCGGTGACAACAGTGATTGTTGTAAACTCTCAGCGCACACTGGTGGCAGGAGTCCACCTTCTGCACGCAGTGATTTTGACAGAAATCCACAAACACAACAGATGTCAGGATCTGTCACCGTACTTGTTTCAAAAGCAGCAGTTTAATCAAATTGCCTCCCCAATGTGGCACATCCCAGCCGCTGCCCGAGACCGCTTTTTATCTCTGTCTGTTGCATGTAGGGTCAAACTGGGCCAGTGGTTCTGTACCAGCCCAGTCTAACCAATTTCAGTGAGAATGTGATGAATTTTAAATACTTTTTGTACAATGTTTTTAAGATATTTTGTAAGACTGAGAGAGCAGCTAGTTTTTCATGATGCAGTCTGTTTAATTCTTTTGACCTTGCATGAAAGCAGTGGAGCTCTGGAGATGGATTTAGAACCACTGGACTGTGTAACAGGTCTTAGAGCAATAATCAGAGGAGAGAGAAGCATAAAAGTTGGAAGGGCACAGTGCAGATAGAAGATGTTTGGAAAAATGAGAGTTAGGATTGACTGCAGGAAATTAATGGAACTGAGCCAGAGACTGGAAGAATCTTCTAAAAGGCAAAAAAGGGACAAAGATGGGGAAATGTGGAGTGGGGGTGGCAGAGAGCTTATGAAATAGGGAGAAAAAAAAAGAGGCTTAGAAGGAATAAGGAATAAGTGAGTGGGTGAGTCAAAGGAGCAGATATAATCCGGGTGTAACATCCTTTTTACCAGATGAACATGATGTGAGATTGATCTCAAAATGGTACAAGTCTGCATAAATCTCCTAAAGCTGGAAACATGCATTTTTATTGATGTGAGTGTAGCTGGCGGGGGAATTGTGTTTTCTTAATTCCTTGAGCAAAATCATATTTTATTGACAAGAAACAGAAGCGTTACAAAAGCCAAACTGCACGTCTGTGTTTTCATTTTCTACTAGTGAAAACCAGACAAGGTTGATATTTTCTGTTATTTGTCACAGTTTAAACGTGCACCTCTGTCTGTGTGTGTGAAACCCCAGAACTTTATTATATGAAGAGTCATTTGATCTGGTTATGAGCACAACCTCATGGCCATATTTCCTGTAGGAGCCATACAATAAAAAGGAAACAGGTAAGTCGTTGTTCACGGTGTTTAAGAATCTGCACACAAAGGTTGAGTTCAGTATGGAAGCATGCATGGTTACAGGTATAATGCTCTTTTCTCAAAATATGCAGTTCAAATTGTGATAAAAGGTTATTTTGAAGGGAGAAAAGTTTAGCATGGATCCTGTGCATGTGTTGGTGATTGTCCAGAAGGCCGCCACCTAATGGCAAGTTCCATACCTGCACCAGGCGGCCTAATGAGAGCTAAAATGGACATTATGCAATTCCTTCCATGACAAATCTGTTCAGGGTTGTTCATATTACAGTCCTTTGAATTTTGAGCTCAAAGGTGGCTTCCAGTCATGAGATAATAAAATTTATATTTAGGCCTGCTCAGGTCTGTACACAGGTCAGCGCTTTCTTTTATCCATACGCTGATATATTTATGCGTCTGCCCAGTAACTATCATTCCAGTACTAACAGCATCATCCGACAGCCGTCCTCAGGACGAGGAATAAAGCTGGAAACGACACAGGTTTGACGCTGTGGGTCGATCATAGATCAAATATATGAGTTCTGTTATTGTATTGAGTATTTGCAGTACTGTGCTGTACTGGCCAAAGCTTAACAGAGTCTGTTAACTTAAGCTAGCTTACATCAGACGTTCTTCAGACTCCGCGAGTTCTTTAGCCTCAAAGTCGTGCAAATAATCATCCAAGACTCTGGTTTGCCCTGAAAGTATTATTAGTTATTGTGTCTCTTATAAACGTAGATTTTAAGCCCATTTGAAGACCACCTGCGCTCGGCTCAGCACTGTTACACAGGCATGTGCAGTTAGTTACAGAGCTGGATAAAAAGACAAATCCTGAATCCTGTCAACTCTGTTTGTGCTATGTAAGCCCACCAGATGGCGATACTGCTCAACATATAACTGTGGCATAGTTGTGTGAGACGTCTCAGGACATCACACACACACAAATGGAAATAGTTGTATGATGTCATAGAACTATGGCATCATACAACATCTGCACAGCTTCAGGTGTCCCACAGAGACACCATAAAGTGAAACAGAGCACAGCATGGAGAGCTCAGAATGTAGAAACACTTGATTGTAGCTCAGGTTTATTAGCTGTCACCAAATATTGATGCTTTAAATCAGCATTGAATATCTTTGCTGCAGGCCGGGAGGCGGCTGTTTGTTGTGATTCAGTGTTATAGAAATGATATTGGCCGGTATGAACAGCAGCCATAACGCCCTGGCTGTTCTGAAGGACTGAAGTGCTTTCACCTCTGTTATTGTGTAGAACTTTGATATATATGATTTAGAAAAGACAAACTGTACAAATCCAAAGTTTGGATACACAACACTATAGTGAAAATGTCACAACTGTAAAATAACATGAAATTATGTAGCAAACAAAACTGTTAAACAAAATTACATTTTAGGTACCTCAGTGTAGCCACTGTTTGCCTTCATGACAGCTTTGCACAGTATTTTAACTCCACAGAACCATCTGCAAACGATGGAATTTGCTTCCCAATCGGAAACATGAAGTCAGCATGGAAGGGCCTTAAACCTGCATTCTCTTCAGTTTGTGTTTTAATTTAACCTTTATTTATACAGGTGGTCCCACTGAGACTCTCGAGGGTCTCGTTTGCAAGAGAGACCTGTTTCAAAAAGCCAGCACAGAGTCTCTTTGAACAAAATGTGGTGTTCATTTTTTTTCATTAATTCAAAAAGCGAGGTTTGCCCTGAGGCCAGCCTGCATTGGGACTGCCAGGTGGCTCGCCTACAGGCTTGCAGTGACCCTCTGTTTCACTGGTCAGCTAATCTGCGTGACTTGACCAATGTACATGTCCAAATATCTGGCGAGTCAGCACATTTGGCTTCCAGGGACATTTTCTTCAATGCTCCACTTTTTCAAGACAAAGGGTTAGAAAAGAATCCATCAGAATAAAAATTTCAGCAGGTTATATTGAGCCATATTTTCTGTTAATGACCAGTGGATGTTTGTTTTTATATGGGTTTGACTGCCCTTTTATCTTTTGGCAAACCACTCAAGGTCCACCTCTTTAAATGATCCAGCCAAAGTACAATCTCCTATTTGTGTGAGGGTTGTTCAAAAGAGTGGCAGCCGTTATGTGACCTTATGCATCTCCATCAATTTGTCTGAGAAAACCTGTTGATCAGAAATTGATCAATACATTTTCTTCCTTTAATACTGTGTGTGTTTACCCTTATCTCTGCAGGATATTGACTGGGTGCAGACAGAGAAGCATGTCTTTGAGCAGGCGTCTACCAATCCTTTCTTAGTAGGCCTCCACTCCTGTTTCCAGACAGAAAGTCGGTAAGAGGATGATAAAGCTGACACTTTCCAATACCTCAGAGCACTGTCAGGTACAGTTCTTTTAGCTGACAGCACCTTCAGTGAATGCTGCTTGGTGGATGGCCCGTTCTTCACAAGGATAGTTATTTTTATAACATTTATTATCATAAATGTTAACATATCTCAGTACTGTGAGCTGTGCGGTCTGTATCTTGTACCTTTGTGTTGTGGAACTTCAGTGTTGTTGTAGAAGTATTGTGAAGAGGTTCAGCTTAAATTCAGTTTAAAGAGTCAAAAGTGGAGGAGGCTTTGGGACAGACAAACGCGGTTGCACCCACTGGAGACTACCGGAATTCTCCAAGTAATCACAGTTATCTCGGGGTAACAGCACATTATTTTGGGCCACAGTGGGAACTTTGGTCACATGCTTGACTGTTATGAGGACAGAGGAGCGACACTTCTGCGACATGTGCACCGAGCACTTTATGCAAGTCAGTGGGAGATTGAACATAAAGTCAGCGCACTGACCACTGATGACTGCAGTAGCCAGACCTTTGGCATGTTTTATGTGCACGCAGTACCTTTGAAGTTTTTCTGGAGAATAATCTGGACTGTATTTAGCATTGTTTTGGATTTTTGCAATAATAATAAACACATATTTGCATAAAGCAAGCATATTTGTCCACTCCCGTGCTGATAAAGACTATTAGAAACATGAAAAATATCCTGTAAAGATGGATTTAGAACAGAAAATCTGCGATTAAACGCAAGTTAACTATGAACAATCATACAATTAATCATGATTAAATATTTTAATCAATTGACAGCTTTAGTAACATCAAATAGTGAAAGCCAGGGCTTTTTTTTTATCATTCAGGTTCTCTATTGGTGGTCTAAGTAAATAACAATAATAACAATAATATTTGTAGCACGTTTAAAAATACATAGTTACAGAGTTCTTTGTAGTTTGAATAAAAGCTGTATACATGTTTTAGCATACAGACACATACTCATACAATACATGTAATAAAATGCAAATCGATCATTTAAAAATCATACAATGTGATTTTCTGGATTTTTTTAGATTCTGTGTACCTACAATAAAAATTACAGACACCTCAATTCTTTGTAGGTTGGAGAACTTGCAGAATCGGCAGTGTATCAAATACTTATTTTCCCCACTGTACTGTTTATACAGCCTTGGATCCAACATTTTCCACCTGGGAGAAGTTGGGCGCCAGTGTGGCAAGTTCAGGTGACAGGAATGTCCCAATACTCACACACCTCTGCAACTGAGCCAAAGATTAAAACACAATTTTGGACCTTTAAGAATAACTGCACTAGACATCAAAATGACCCTTGAGGTATCGTTTACCTAAATGAAGCCCAGTTCCTGCTCTGTTGCACTGAGGCAAAAGATTTGTCACCAAAAAGCTCATAAAAAGCAAAACCTGTTCTTAATTTAAAATTTGGCAGCTAAACATTTCAAAGTAGTCCCCTTGTGGAGCAATGCGCTCCACCACCCGCAGCACATGCTGGATTCCCTCCATTCCTTCAAAATGGTGACGACTCTTCTGATCTTGAATTCTATTTTGAGGAAGAGGAAGAGAACACAGGGTGCCAAATAATGTGCAGTGAGGGCCGGTGAAGAGTAACAGTTGTGATGGTGTGGGCAAATAAGTAAAAGACATTGTTATGATGGAACAGCCAGGTGTTGCTGACAGTTCAGGTCATTTGTGCTGAATATTCTCTCTCACCTGTAAAGTCCTATCCACATTTGGTTGCCTAAGTAACCCTCAAATGTATTCACCACCTCCTTATATATCAATCAGTGGTACCATTGGTTCACAGGACCCGCCCACTTTGTGTTACCAGCAGTTATTTTGCCCATCATTGCTCGATCTCTGGTGGCCACATGGCATCATTTATAATGTAGCCAAAGCTCCGGCCAGAGCCTTTATAAAGTGCTTTGAGTGCTCATGTAGAGCAGGAAAGTGCTATATCAGAACCAGTCCATTTATCATCTGTTTGTTTCCTGTGTGGACGCCGCTTAATACTAGAAATTGATGTTGAAAATCTGACCTTGAGGGACAAATTGATGGTGCCCATCACCATGCATGTTGAAGAAAACGACACGCATGCGCCTGCGTTCTTTGATATTGAAGGCTGCAGCCTCTTGACAAAGATGATACATTGTCAGTTTCGTCTCTTTAATCTGAACATTTTTTAAATGAACTAATGCCACAATAATCCAGTTACATTATTACTAATTCAGTAACATCAAACAGGGCTTTTGAGTCAAAAGGAGAGGCTGCTTTTACAGAAACAAAATGCACCATACTTTTCTGCAAAAATAAATATATATATATTTTTTATTTGGTTCCAGTTTTCTAAACAGTCATGACACTGAATTGCCAAAAGTATTCATTCATCCATCCAAATCATTGAGTTCATGTGTTCCATCACTTTCATGGCCACAGGTGTATAAACCAAGCACCTCGGCATGCAGACTGCTTCTACAAACATCAGTGAAAGAATGGGTCGCTCTC
>JAVDPK010001806.1:37102-52128 GCA_034780415.1 Cichlasoma orientale | reverse complement strand
CAGTATCTTGCCCAAGGATACTTTGGCATGTGGCCCGGAGGAGCCAGGAATCGAACCGCCGACCTTCCGATCAGTGGCTGACCTGCTCTACCTCCTGAGCTACAGCCACCCCAACGTCCACCATTTGTTTTAGTGCGTCTTACCTGATCATATACTGCAGATCGGTAACCTGTCCACGGTGTATCTCGCCTCTCACCGTGTTTGAAAAGCCCACTCTAGCACCCCAGAGGGTTTATTGATTAGTTCTTTTGCTTCTTAAGAGCTTTGTCAGTAAATTATATGCAGAGAGTAAGAATAGAGGTCCTGGAGTTAACAAAAAATTAATTAGCATGGCAAAGATCCCAAATCTTTAAAGCTGTAAAGTGTTTTCATCGACAGGAATAACAAAAGTCGTGCAGCAGATGCTGTGGCCAGTACTGATCTGTTGCATGGACATTTAGTTACATTGTACCGTGTACACTTAGTTACACAGTCTAATTCGAGAGATTTCAAACTGTTGGACTAGTTATGGTCAGTCAGCTGTTTTATAGCCACTGTTTTTCAAATTTAGAGTACACATGAAATAACATCACCAAATCAATGAGTGACAAAATACAAAAAGAAAGAACCAACACATAAAATTTATTTACAAAGTAACTCCTGCTGAAGACAAATTTGTTCCAAAATGTTGCCATCGCCAAGGCCTCACACTTTCTACATTACAAGAAAAAAGGAAAACTAAAGTCTACATGAGCGACCAAAAATCCCAACACTGGGCTCCCTGGATAACCAGGAAATTATAAAAGAACCCCTACAGAGCCTTCTCAGGGTAAACTTAATACTTGTATGTAATCAAAACAGGAAAATCTGTACTTCACAGACACAAACAGTAATTCACTAACCAAGGCGCTTTGAAATGACTATGGCACTGTGACTCAAATTAAATTGAATTGATCCCCCATTTATCACAAAGCTCAGTGGCCAAATGGCTGGAAGTGCTTAGCATTTATATGCAGCTCCATTAATGATTAGATAGCACACAGGTGTGGTGATGGTAGACCCAACGAACTGAGAGCCCAGAAATCGAGTTCTTTTAATGGACTTAAGAAGCTCAAAGATGGACATTTCCAGTTGGTGCATCTCTCTTGTTTTTAAATTTATTATTTTCAGTGCATGAAACGGTGGGTCATGAACATCACCTGCTAATCTTCTTTTTAAGACACTTTTTCCTGAGATAGATGCTAGTCTGGTTTCTCAAAGTACGGCCTAGAGGCAGTGCAGCCCACAGCAACGTGTCGTGCAGCCTGCAACTAAATATAAAGAAAAACTGAAGTGTGTTTCATTCTGTCAACGTTCAAGTATTGGTAAATGGACTGATTCTTACATAATGCTTTTCTACTCACTCAAAGCACTTCATACAACATGCCTCATTCACCCATTCACACACATTCATACTCCAACGGTTGCATCCGGGAGCAACTCAGGGTTCAGTATCTTGCCCAAGGATACTTAGGCGTTTGGTATCGAACCACCAACCTTCCAATTAGTAGATGACCTGCTCTACCTGAGCTACAGCTAAGATATAATGATGGTAAGATATAGCATTACAGACATTAGTGCATGCTGAACGTTTTTAATGTGTAAAATATGCCTGGCATGAATTCAGCAGCCACCTCACTAATGTTTTAAAACAAAAATAACCCCTCAATCTCTCACAGACCACATTATGTGTGGAAATGGGGGCCATCACTGCAGACTACATTTATTACACTACTGGGTTGTTGTGTGTCAAACGGGCCCCCAACACATGTCCAAGGTTAGGAGTGTAAAAGCCTTTCTGCAGGTTTTCTTGTGCTGCCAGGTCGGCTTTGGTTTGCTGATTTTTATGAACTAAATTATTGGTTTGTAATTTTTTATTTATTTTTTTTTTGTCTGGTGCATTTTTCCTGTGTGGACCTCAGACATATGCTGGCTCCTAAATTAGCATTTAATGATCAAAGCTTTTCTGTAACCCCTGAGCAAACCTTATGACAAGTGTTAAGAATGGAAAGGGATCATCTTCTGTGGGCTGTTTATGTGCACCATGCCAATCCTTTGATTATGTCTAGAACACTGCTGGCCTTATCTCTGTTACACACGAAGCTTTTTGGGATGCAGACACAAACTCTACAGTGACATGAGCAGATGCAGCTTTTTTGGAGAAAACTTATAAACTGTACATTAACAGTATCAAGTATCAGCTAATTTTCCAGACGAAATCTGTCTATAAAATCTATTCACGCTGTCACTGAAAATGTGCAGTTGGGAAGGCTGTAACATTTTTTTACTACCATTAGATAACCTGTCACATTCACCAGTCTCTGCATGTCTCTTCACAGGTTTTATGCTGCTGAAATCTGTATTGCTTTGAACTTCCTACATGAAAAGGGCATCATCTACCGTGACCTGAAGCTGGACAATGTTCTCTTGGACCATGAAGGACACATCAAGCTCACAGACTATGGCATGTGCAAGGTAAAACATGCATTGATTCATTTTTGTACACTGTGTGGGCAACTGATGTACTGTTATCAATAATGCAGTAGATCAGTATTGACTGGAAGGTCTAACATAGTTTTTATTTATTTATTCTTTTACTCTACCATTCATACACACATCACATATACAGTATCTCTGCAAAGGCTGTTGTCTCTTTCTCTTCCTCCTCTTCCTCAACATCTTAGGAGGGGATCAGACCAGGTGATACCACCAGTACTTTCTGTGGAACTCCAAACTACATAGCGCCTGAGATCCTGAGAGGAGAGGACTATGGTAAGTATAGGAGCAGTGTTAAGTGGTAATGCATCACTTAGCAATATTTTCAGTAATGTAAATACAATATTTGAGTAGTCCAAGGGTTACAGTATTTTGGTCACTTGTTAATGTTAGCCACATGTGGCACCATAGTGAAGTAACATGTAATGTAACGCATCACTTTAGCTGATAAGTGATTAGTAGCTAAAAACTTTGCTCAGAATTTCACATGGAGAGACTTATTCAGTTTTTGGTGGCCCCGGTTTATGATTTATTGATGGGTTTCGAGTATAACACAGCTACCAAATGCAGAGCTGAACCGTCTATTCACGTCACACCCAATCTGAATGTGGTTTGATGTTCCTCCTAGGCTTCAGTGTGGACTGGTGGGCTCTGGGCGTGCTGATGTTTGAGATGATGGCTGGGAGGTCCCCATTCGACATCATTACTGACAATCCTGACATGAACACAGAGGAGTACCTCTTTCAGGGTGAGACACAGTACTGTAGTGATTGATACCTGTGAACTACACAGTATCACTGAACTGAGATTGAAAGCATTTCACGTTGCCAGCAAGCACTGCTGCAGGTACCAAACATTATTTTATCTTTAAAAACCATAAAGCATTCTTTTGCTTTATAAAAACAAAAATGACAAAAGTTTTGAAAAACTAACGTAAACTCCAAATAGAAATTTACCCGAGTGTCCGATAGACGACAAGGCAGATGTCATCTTTGTCTTTATATGTTTATGAATTTTCCCATGTGACCAGTGACTATTGGACTAAAGTGTTGTTTAAGGAAATATTGGGGCTTCACTAATTTATTTTGTGATCATCATATTTAATATTTAATATTCAGTTTAATTTCCTCAAGCTATAAAGTGCCATTCAGTTTACGGCGTTTTATAGTGGAATTATTTTTTGGCAAAGAGGGACTTCATTCTTCTGATCACTCTTAATAACATTCTGGAGTATATGCAAATTGCCATCATAAAAACTGAAGCAGCAAACTTTGTGAAAACCAATACTTGTCATTCTCAAAACATTTGGCCACAACTGTAATATGTGTGAACAGGAATTGATGTACTTCTGCACACACGTGCACTGATGCATGCTCTGCCAAATCACACTGAGGCGTCTGGAAACACGGCTCTAGTTCTAAGTAAATGTTGGATTTACTGTAGAGAGTTATGAGCATGTTTTCTATTGCTGGAACACTGTGTCATAATCATAATTCTGACAGTATCCACAGTATTCTTGACTTCGAGCCATTACCCATAATTCATAGCAGAAGCCGGTAGTTTACTTCCGCTTGCGCTGTTGTTTAACACTGCAGTTTCTTTTACCTGCTGTAATGGCATTGCAGGGATGTTTTAAAAAGAAGTGAGGACAGTTCAGTAACAGCGCCTCACCCGTCACCTCTCACTGACTGGGTAGATGACATGAAATTATGGCCCGAAGTCAGCTACATCGACATTATCAATTACCTTGTTTTTTCCGAAGGTGTTGATGGCGGGGAATTACATAACTATAGGAGCGCTGAGGCGTATAATTACCTTCAAAGCAATGAAATCGATAAAGTAATGCTGAACAAACAAGGTAACTTTATTTCCTTTAAAGCAGCTGTAAAGCCTAACCAGAGCATTGGCCAAGCTAAGCACTTAGCACCGGTCATGCTAAGGGAAAGTGGAGTGGTGGAGACAGTCAGCTGTTCCTGTGTCGCAGGATTAGGGAAATCATTTAGTCAAGGCGTTCCCAGGCCAGCTGAGAGATATAATCTCTTCAGCATGTCCTGGGTCTGCCCCGGGGGCTCCTCCCGGTAGGACATGCCCGGAACACCTCACCCAAGAGGCGCCCAGGAGGAACGGGCTCCTTTTGATGCGGAGAAGCAGCGGCTCTACTTTAAGCCCCTCCCGAATGGCTACATTCCTTACCCTATCGCTAAGGGAGAGGCCAGCCACCCTTCGGAGGAAGCTCTTTTCTGCCACTTGTATTTGTGAGCTCGTTCTTTTGGTCACTACCCAAAGCTCGGCATCACTGTAGACGCGGCCCCAATCCGTCTGTCAATCTCCCGCTCCCTTCTCCCATCACTCATGAGCAAGACCCCAAGATACTTAAATTACTCCACCTGGAGTAACTCGTCCTTTAACCAGAGTAGGAACTCCACTCTTTTCTGGCTGAGGACCATGGCCTCAAACTTAGAGGTGCTAATTCTCATGTCAGTTGCTTCACGCTCAGCTGCGAACTGTTTCACTGTGAGCTGGAGGCCACCACCTGATGAAGCCAACATGACAGTGTCATCGGCAAAAAGCAGAGCTGAGATTCTGACAACCAAGACAGCCCTACAACATCCAGAGCCTTCAGGAACTCAGGGCAAATCTCATCCACCCCAGGGGCCCTGCCACCAAGGAGTTGTTTAACCACCTCACCCCCAGTGATTGGCGAGTTATCCCCCTCATACCGAGACTCTGCTTCCATTACAGAAGGCATGTCAGTGGGATTAAGGAGGTCCTCAAAGTATTTGTTCCACCACCTGACTATAGCCTCAGTTGAGGTCACACTATAAACCATGTGAGTAGAGCACCACTTCCCCCTCCTGAGTCACCTCACGGTTTGCCGGAATCACTTCGAGGCCTCACCAAACTCCTCACACACCCGAGTTTTTGCTTCGGCCACCACTCGAGCCACGTTCCACTTGACCTGCCGGTACCCGTCAGCTGCTTCGGGAGTCCCACAAGCTAACTAAGCCCAATAGGACTCCTCCTTCAGCTTGATGGCTCCCTCCACCTCCGGTGACCACCATCTGGTTTGAGGATTACCACCACAACAGGCACCAACCACCTTGTAGCCACAGCTCTGAGCAGCAGCCTCAGCAATGGAGGTGCGGAACATGGCCCATTCGGACTCAATGTCCTCAGCCTCCCTCGGAATGCTGTCGAACGCTGGGAGTTGAAGATCTTGCTGACTGGGGCCTGTGCCAGGCATTCACAGCGCACCCTCACGATATGTATAGGTGCACCAGGTTTGTCCAGCATCCTCCCCCGCCACCTGATCCAACTCACCACCAGGTGGCGATCAGTCGACAGCTCAGCTCCTCTCTTCACCCGAGTGTCCAGAATGTATGGCCAAAAATCTGATGATACGACTACAAACTCGATCATCGACCTGCGACCTAGGGTGTCCCAGTGCCACGTGCACTTATGGACATCCTTATGTTCAAACATGGTGTTCATTATGGACAAACTGTGGTTTGCACAGAAGTCCAATATAGAAACACCATTCGGGTTCAGATTGGGCAGGCCGTTCTTCCCAATCACGCCCCTCCAGGTATCACTGTCATTGCCCACGTGAGCGTTGAAGTCTCCCAGTAGGATGATGGAGTCACTGGATGGAGCATCCTCGAGCACCCCACCCAGCATAAGCACAAACAACAGTCAGGACCTTTTCCCCAGCCTGAAGGCGCAGGAAAGCAACCCTCTGGTCCACCGGTGAAAACTCTAACATACAGGCAGTAAGCTGAGGGGATACAAGAATACCCACCTCAGGTCACTGCCTCTCATGGAGGGCAACTCCAGACCCAGCCTCTCTCCAGGAGACTGGTTCCAGAGCCCAGGCCATGCGTTGAGGTGAGCCTGACTATATCTATCCGGTATCTCTCAACCGCATGCACTACCTCAGGCTGTTATTTAATTCTAATTAAACTTTCATTTGTTAATTATTTTTAATTAACATGTCAAATTCAGTCTTTCCAAGTGGAACAAAATAATTTCCTTTCAGAGACTGATATACTTTTTATTCTCATTCATCACCATCCAGCAGTGCACTTGATCAGCCAAGAAAGTTGTTGCAAATACATGTTCCTGGTGCACTACTTTAAAAAAATGTAACAAGTTCATTTCAGCTGTTCTTTCCAGAGTTGTGAGTCCTCCCTATTTTATCACTTAAATCTGGTACTGGTACTGGAAGGGCTGTACTGTCACCATCACGATGCTGTTTTCATTCTAATTGCTTGTTACAGCAAGCCTCTGGTGCTCATTAGAAGTGAAATACACGTTGACAACAGTCAAAATACCCACAGCTAGTAACTAAATAAAGCTTTACACAACTTAAAATGTGCTTTCTAACAATTGTAAGATGCGCAGATGAAGTGATCCACAGTCAGTTTGTGTAAAGGTCACAGGTCATAAATCTTTACATGCAGACAGAATAGAATGTCCCATCACTGCGTCCTGCTTTACAATGCCGCAACTTCAACTAAGATTTTACAGTGACTGAAATCTAATCTTAAACTGTGCAAAAGAACTAGAAGTCAGCAGAAAATAAACTGCGTGTGATTGCACCTTTATGATAGAGAAACCTCGGTAATTTCTGTCCTCCTACTTGCATGCCTTTCATCGAGCCATATGGTCTTCTTACATAGCACACCGCTTTCTATCACCTCCCTGTCTTACGCAGCCACCCACACTGTCCTCTGTGACAGAAATTCCTCCATATTATAGTGTGACACATTATGTCATAGCTATGACTGTCAGGAGCATAGTGCGGCACCATGGCTAGCATCTGCCACAGTACCATTGTCCTGGCAGCCTTACCGGTAGGGCAGCAGGTTCCTGGATGAGTGCCTGCCAATGGAAACCAACCCTTTCGCTATAGGAGCTACTCAACCATATGTCACCTAGCTAGACCCTGAGCCAGGCCCTACTTTGGGTATCAGTGCACCGCATGCCAACCCTGGTGCTTTAGATAGACATCCAAAGACTGACAAAGTCTGATTCAGGGGGAGATTCAGGTTATTCACAGCAAACATGTACAAGAGCTGAAATATAATGGTAAAATCTAAACTGATCAACAGTTGGTCAGTGTGAGGGTGTGATGATGACACTGTTGCCTCTGAGAAATAAAGGTCACACTTGACCTTTATAACAGAAGTTTGACAAAAGTAAAAAGAAGTGGGTTCATTTAAAAACTGGCCAATAACACTATCATGTCAGTTAGACTCCAGTAAGCATTAGTCAGCCTTCTCAACTCACTGTTTTGTAGCAATAGTTAAAATGTCTTCTTCTAGTTGCACTGATGTAGACACCAGAGAGAATTTGCCCAACTATGCTTTCCTGTTTTGGGTGTAATTTCCCACATATGTTATACTGAAGGGGGCATCATGGTTCAGAAAGCGAGCGAAACATGTATATACCAGCAGGATAGCACCGAATCATATCTAACATTGCTTATATACAGTCATAATGATTTAGTCTACACTGATGAGGTAACAAAGACAAGCTAGCAAAAAAAAAAGATAGTGTAATCCCAGTGCTGGTCCCAAGCCCAGATAAATGGGGAGAGTTAACAACTGCATCTGGTGCTGTTGGCTGAAGACAGAGGAAGAGCAGGGGAGAAGGCATGTTAGGAGGAAGCAAATATGGCCCGAGCTCTGATTTTATATGGCCCGTGCATCTTGTCCATACATGTGTTATTTTTGGCCCGCCGGCCCAAGCAATGAATACAACTCACCATGCAGTTCCTCTTTTTTAACTCATGGAGGCAGTGTTGTGTAACAGATGTCTGCCAACTGCCTCAAAACCTCAAAAAGATTGAATGATTAACCAATCACAGCCCCTCTGTGTGATGCCATGTGCCTTGGGTGGGGGTCATAGATGACACACAGTGTTTCCAACTTAGCGCCTTTTCAAAACGACTAGCAACCCCCCCCCCCCCCAAAAAAAAAGCAAGTAGTGAGAAATTTAGTGACTTTTTCCGGTGACTTCTGTGACTTTTTTGAGACTTTTGGAGATGGCCTGGAAAGCTGAAGTCCTCCACCGATGCCCCGTTCTGTGTACATACAGCGCCCCCTTTGTACGTTCGGACTTCACTTTGACACCGAGGGGACACACACCCCCACCACCACCCCGTGGACCTTGCTGCAAACAAAGCTGCAACTTTTCCAGAGACACTTGTCATAAACGGAGCCCTGCACCACACGCTCTGCGGGAGGTCATGGTTGTAAAGTATGGGTGTGCTGAAGCCGAAATTGAAAAAACATTTTCGTTAACTGAAATAAATAAAAACATAATTAAAAGGAAAAAACAATAACTAACTGAAACTGGGGAGTCCCAGCTGGCACCGCATATAAAACACCGGCATGCAACCAATAGGTAATTAACACACATAATCCAGCTACACAAGCATAAATGTGGAGACGATGTCGGCCACTTATGTAGATTGTTGTACACTGGCATTGCAAAGACCCAGCACTGAAGTCTGATTAGTGAGCATCTGACCAAGCTAGCTCTCTGAGCACCTCCCACAGAGAACCAGCATCATGTGATATATAACATCAGGGTGCAGCTGGATTTGAGCTTTGATGCCTTCAAAGAGTTCAGCTTGTTTTTGTCAAACATTCGCTGTATTCTGAGGTTACACCCCACCTGTAGGTGTTAATCTACTGCACTGACGCTGAAGTGTTGGGAGCTTATTGTAAGTTTATCGGGTTTGGAGTTTATGCTTTTCTTTATATTTCTCCCTCTGGATGTTCATGTGTGTTCTTAATATTACACACATTTGGTTGTTGAATACCGTTTTTTAAATGGTATCTTTTGTTGAGTTTTCATTACACAATAGTTACTCTTGCACCTGACAAAGTATGAAAAAATTAAAACTAATACTAAAACTAATGAAAACTAAACTAAAACTAAGCATTAAACCAAAAATAAAAACTAATAAAAATGAGCAAACCCGCTCTGAAAGCTAATTAAAACTAACTGAATTAGAGAAAAATAAAAACAGGAAAAAAACTAATTTTTTCAGAGAGATCTGGCCAAGAGGGCAGCAGACATCGCAACAAATATAACATCACAGCTCTATAAAGATAGCTGATGTGGCCAAAAAGGACCGGGTTGATTATAATGTAGATACAGTAACACAGTCATAAAGATACTTGCTAAACGGGTCATGTAAGCGCCATTTATAGTGACTTCATGATTTACTGAGGTAACATTTTTTAAGCACATTCTTAATTTCATGTTTGATAATGTTTTAATTTTTATTTCAGTTTATTTGGAAAGTCTCAACAGGAAGTTGAACTTTAATGTGTAAGTTTTGTGTGTAAAGTGGACGGTGGGGCCGCACGATGGCTTTACCAACGTTGTTGTTGATGAACCAGTGCTTTAAAACAGTTGCTAGCCCGTCCCGAGTGTGGTTATTTTAAGTTTAAGTGAGAACGAGAAGAATTAGGATAGCCACTACAGATCATATCTTTATTTTATTTATTTTATTTTATTTTATTTGAAGTCTGGTCCTCCTTGAAAAAGGTTTGGACCACCCTGAACTAGTGACATATGAGTTCAAGGTAGGGGTGGGATTACACCAGGGATCAGCTCTGAGCCCCTTCTTCTTTGCAATGATGATGGTCAGGTTGATAGATGAGGTCAGGCAGGAGTCCAAGATATGATGTTTGCACATGACATTGTGATCTGTAGTGAGAGTAGGAAACAGGTGGAAAAGAGCCTGGAGAGGTGGAGGTATGCCCTGGAGAGAAGAGGAATGAAAGTAAGTAGAAGCAAGATGAAATACATGTGTGTGAATGAGACGATGATGTGCCTAACAGTGAAGCTGCAAGGAGTAGAGGTTGTGAAGGTAGATGAGTTTAAATACCTGGGGTCAACCATCCAAAGCAAAGGACAAGAAGTGAAGAAGAGAGTTGAAGAAGAGAGTGCAGTCAGGGTGGAGTGGGTGAAGACCAGAGTCAGGGGTGATTTGTTACAGAAGGGTAGCAGCAAGAGTGAAACGGAAGATTTACAAGATAGTAATTAGACCTATTATGGTTGTATGGTTTGGAGATGGTGGCACCAATAACGTGACGAGGCACTGAGCTGAAGGTGGCAGAGCTGAAGATGTTACGATTTTCATTTGGAGTGACCAGGATGGACAAGATTAGAAATGAGTATATCAGAAGGACAGCTCAGGTTGAGCAGATTGGAGACAAAGTTAGAGAGACAAGGTTGTTTTGTACATGGGCGGACGAGGGATAGTAGATACACTGGGACATTATTTTTTGATAAGTGTTTGATAAGAAAATTCAGCTATTGTTGTATTTTTTCATGGCTCTGTCTAACACTTTCCTTGTACTAATTCAGAATATTCATAAATACAAAATAATAGGTTATAGAGACAAGCCTAAGCCAATCAGAAGAAAGTTGTCTTAAGGGAGGTGGTTGTTTTAAACAAGCTGACATGGCCTGCACCAAGGCCCAGTATAAGACAAAGATTATTTTGGACACAACAGGACGACTTTAATTTTTCACATCAAATGTACAATGACAAACATCAGTGGCGGGAGCTCACATCTCAAAGCCCACTTTATTGTCTATTCTTCAATATGTACAGGACATGAACAGGACCGAAATGTTCTTTCCCCTGACCCACAGTGTGCAACTAGAACAAATCAAAAATCTAAATATAATAGAGAGGTATAAAATGTGCTTACAATGGAGCTTTAGAACAACCTTTCTAGCTGCAGTGCGGATTGGTGGGACACACAAAGATCACATTTGGTGACCATTCTGTCCCTTCTTTTCTTTTTTCCAAAATGTTTTTTGGTGATGTCCAAATAACTGATGTTATTTGGAGAAATGTATGTCAGATGTGGAGTGTTCATGTATGGTAGTCACATTACCTTCAGATGTTAAAAAAAATGAGCGAGGAATCTGTGAAGCAGTTCTACATCCTTGGATTTCGGTTTTGAGGGAAAAACTGTTTTTCACTACAGTTTGTTCTCTCGAGCTGTAGGAGTCTCAAGGCTATTAGCAGACCACAAAAAGTGTGCGAGAGAGAACAGAATAGTGTCCTCTGTATCTCCGCCCTTTCTCTGACTCCCACGCAGCAGACATGGTCACCCACAGGCAGATTGGACTGTGAATCATTCTCCTCCCTATCACGATTGTCCTTTTAATTGTCTCTCTCTCTCTTTTGTTGCTGTCCTTCTTTTTGCCAACAGTTATTCTTGAGAAGCCCATTCGGATCCCAAGGTCTCTGTCAGTGAAAGCTGCCAGCGTGCTCAAGGGCTTTCTAAACAAGGTGAGACAGTCCACTCCCATAAGCCCTCTCTCTCCCTCTGTGTCTACGTGCACTCTGCGGCTCTCTCAAAGCAGCATGTGTGGAATCACGGCCAAGAACATGACCTGTGTTATGGTGTAGGCCCCTGTATTTAGTTCTCACTGCCTGAGTGTATGCCTGCTATTTTAGTAGTTACAGAGTAGACCTTAGTTACCCAACAAAAGATATGTGGTAATCCAGCCTCAGGGTCAGGATCATGCTTGATCACTTGATATGGAAGAACAAGAAGGTAAATTGCTTTTTCTATGACACTGATTAGTGTTCATTTTCAATGAAAAGAAACAAAGAGTGTCAGATTGGCATGACAGTAATCAAACTATTGCTGTGATAAGCAGCATGAACAGTCGTTTTCTCCCACATGTAACACACAGCAGGAATGAGTCCACCTATGGCTAAAAACCCAGTGTGGTTCAGGTTGGGGATAGGCAGACACAGCACAGATGACACCCATTTGAATGCACCAAAATATTAGCTGAATTATTCACACAACCACCCAATAAGGAGAGATCATTTGGAAAAGTTGAACATTATTTATTGATATATAGAATTCAATAAATCTATTTGGTGGTTAGACTTCGATGGCCCATCCAATCAGAATGGAATCCCAGTGATGATAGGAAATAAGTAAGAAAGTAAAAGTAGCTCTTTGGAGGACGTTTCTACCTGCTATTTTTGTATAAATCTAACTGAACCTCCTCATATATTATTGTAATAATATAAAATAATACATGAGAATTATTCCAATCTAAATTTTAATTCTAATGGATGCACTCAGCTTGAATCTGTAGGATACAAGCTGTGAAATTTAAACACAGTTCTATTGTCTGTGACCTCCATAGTAGAGGGTGGCTGTGCCTCCACCTAAAGACAAACATGAGGATACTCAGGGCTTACAGTGGCATTCAGAAGGTGGAGGAACCCTAAGATCAGCTGTAGTGGCTCTGCATGGGGAGAAGAATCACAGCTTTCTATTGTGAGCTCCAGTAAATGATGCTGGTGTGCAGGCTGTGATCAGCTGCTGCTGCTGCTCTGAGGTTTACTGCTCTGTGTGGACGAGCTATCTTAGCTGATCTCCATCCTCTACACTGACAGCATACAGGCTGCATAAATGTTGAGAATTCAGTGAATGAATCTCATCATCAGCAGCTTTGATTCAAACTCATCTCTGCTACACTGATGTAACCTGTAACTCTGACCATGAGCACAGCCTCTGTGCACCAACACAGAGCTTTACTGTAAATACAGAACAGCAAAATGACCTGTTTATCCTGCACTAAACTGCAGTATGTTCATACAATCTTTGAATTACACAAAGTCAGCATACCTCAGTTTGTCCTCAACTGCCCTCAGTCCTCACTCTAACCTCTCTTCTTCCTCTCCTGTCCTCTTTCTCCATCTCTGAGTGAACTTCTCTCTCTTTCTTTTCTCTTCCTGGAAACACAGCAGCTCTTCCTTTAGTTAGCAGACACACTGTGTGACAAACTGCACACACCTTTTGTGTGTTTGCTGATATTTGTTGAGCATTTAGAAACATTGCATTTAAGATTACCTGCAACATGTTACTCCCTTTACGCTCGCTCTCTTCAGTAGCACTAGCTAAGATGTTTGGAGTACCGCGAGCACAACTTACGGACTCGGTCCGGCCCACTGTAACCCCTGATTATAGCGCTATAAATGATACATAAATTATATGGTTTTGCCTCTTTAATCTCTTTGAGTGCGATAAGCCCTGGTGATGGAGGATACGCCAGTACGATTGTTTATTGTTCCGCCATTTAGACTTATTGTTTGTTTGACGGCGCAGTGACCAGAAATGCAAACTTCTCTCAGACGTGTTAAACCTAAAGTAACGAGTCTGTTTTGAAAATGTGAGGAGCAGAAAGTAAAGATATTTGTGTAAAAATGTAGGGAGTAAAAGTAAAAAGTAGTCAGAAAAATAAAAACTCAAGTAAAGTACAGAAAAATCTACTTAAGTACAGTAACGAAGTATTTGTAGTTTGTTACTTCCCACCTCTGGATTTAAAGGTATGCAAAGTGGAGACTGATTGGCTTTAAGTGCGCGGGCAGAAAGACGAGTGGACTGGAACGATGTCGGCTTTGAGTTTGACAGCATGGAAAAGCAAAAGCAACCAAATACCCAGGACAGCAGTCAGGAGTGAAAACAGATCGTATTGAACTTACACCTAAGCTTCATTACACTGTCTTCATATTAAGGACCTGGCAGGTTAAAGGCCAGCTAATGTGTACCTATCCCAGCTGTCAAAGGGCAAGAGACAGGGTACACCCTGGAAAGGCCGCCAGTCTGTCCCAGGATAAACACATTGAGACGGACAACCATTGATGCTCACATTCAGATTTACAGGCTGGTAAATCTGGTGTATAATGATTAAATGAATTAAGCACAAAACCCGGCCGTTGTAAAAGTCACCGTTACACGGATGTTTCCTGTGGGTACATTTGCAAAACATTAAAGCATTTCAGCCTCTGGTTTCATGTTTTCTGTCTTCTGTCTTTGAGCCTCTGTTTGAACCTCTATATGTCATTACCAAATTATTCTGATGAACACAGCACACCGCTTAAGGAGTCAGTGAGGGTCTGTACACATGTACACCTAGATATGTAGTACTTGATGAAATACAAGATTGTTATTGTCCTCAAGGCAGTTGTTTCATGTACAGAATAACATTTAAAAGATAATAATAGCCAAACTTTTCATTTTTCCACATAGACCCCTGGGGTTTATTACAGTCTATGTACTACAGTAGCTCCTGTTCATGTTCTTTACCGGCTGCTTTGGTTCCAACAGGATCCCAAGGAGCGGCTGGGTTGCCAGGTCCAGACAGGCTTCACAGACATCAAGTCACACACTTTTTTCCGCAGTATAGACTGGGAACAGGTAAGAGCTGACTGAGCAAAACTGACTGAAAATACATTGTTGTGTATAAAAGCTATTTCAGCTTACATTGTTAACAGTAAATATCCCAGAAAATAAACGCTGTAGTCTTTCAGAATATTTGGACTCAATGACTGAAAAGGAGCTGGAGGGAAAAAAAAAATGTTACCTGCAATCATCTAAATCAGGGATGGACAACTCCAGGCCTCGAGGGCCGGTGTCCTGCAGGTTTTAGATGTGTTCCTGATCCAA
>JAVDPK010001806.1:1089-27932 GCA_034780415.1 Cichlasoma orientale | reverse complement strand
GAAAGAGCCGGCTCTTCTTTGGGAGCCGAGCCAAAAGAGCCGGCTCTCTGAAAAGAGCCGAACTTCCCATCACTAGTATGTACTAAAATAACTTTTTAAAAATCATCTTGGAGTCTGTAAACTAAGAGTATTGTATTGGTTCTTTGACAGGATGTAATATGTGACCCGATCTGGCACAATGAGTGACCTTCGGGTCATCACTTACTGTACATCTTGCTCTCCCTTGTTGCTAAGAACATCCCACGAACCCGGGAATGACCCGCAGTACAGCGCACTGATTCACGTTATCGGCCTATGAATTAGCTCTCGTGACCTCTGACTCATTTTGCCAGATGGGGTCACATGTGTCCACTGTTTATACGTACATCATCTAATGCACCTGCCGCGAGGCAGGAAGACACTTAGGGATCACATCCCTGTCTGCTACCTGTCTGTCCTTCCCGCTTTCAGGACCTCAGCAACTGTGCAACGTATTGACAGATTCAAATTCATGCATCTACAAAATATCTCAGACAAATGTGACCCTCAGCCACTTTTAGGCAAAGATAAACTTTTCAGTAAAAAATTACTTGGGCCATTATTTTAGGAGGGTGACTGTACTGAAGATTACAACTGCAGAGTACAGGAACCATAACCCTACCATTCATTTCTCTCTCAGCTGTCTCATCTCCATATTTTCTGTCAGATGTGGAAATATGGATTTTCATATTATCAATTACTATTATCAATATTGAAAAAACTAAACCTCATGTGTAAAATATACAGTTGTGCGCAGCACCCGCTGAACAGCAATTATTTACTGTAAAAATCTGTTTGTATTAACTGCTAAGCTCAACACTTAATCACTTAGCTTCACGTGCATTAATATGGTTTCTGACAAGCCTTTGAGCAGCGTACACGTGTTCTTTGGAGCACTCTTGTTATGGCATTAAGATGATGGTACCCATCAGGCAGCACCAGGATCAGCCTTCAAAAACCAAATGGATTCAAATCTATTTCGGGCCTCCTTTCAATGCGCTTTCTAAAGACTGAGGAAACAGTGAAACACAGCATGTCAAGCAGATCTGTGTATCTGTGGTCTTTCTGCGCCTGTCTGACTTCATTGTGTTCTCAGAAAATGTCCTCAGTGCACATTTTAACAGGATGAGAGACGAATGTGAATGTGAAACCATGGAAACAAACCAGACAAAAACTGTGGCTGAATCACTCAGGCATAATTATTCTGCTGCCTCAACCTTCTCCGTTCTGCTGTTTGCCTTCATTGCCACTCAGAAATGGAGCAGCGCGGGCCGAGCCGTCACCGTTTCACATCTGACCAGTTTTTACAGATGTATCTTTCCATATTGGATTTGAGTGATTTAGTGACTATAAATCAGACACAGATCTAGGGACTGCAAAGCAAATATGTCGGCATTCATGCTACATCATTCACCTGAGCTGAATGTTTGCCACAGCCATCGGGATTCTCTGATTATTGGAGTTCTCTTGCAGAGTCTTTGCGCAAAAAAAGTGCCTTGAGGTGATTGTTGGTGTGATTTGGTGCTATGTAAACAAAATTTAATTTAATTGAACTTGAATCACGTTGGAATCTGATTTTAATGTAAATAGCAAAACATACATGCAGTCATTCTTATTTTCTGCTTATCTGAAGTTAAGTGGCTCAGCAGGTTATTCCACACATCCTTCCCAGCCACACTACTCCTGCAGTACACCTGACAGATGCTTCTGGGGAACCCGGTCATGAGCCTTCTTCAAGTCTGTGAAACATATGTAGACTGTATGATTAAACTCACATGATCCCTCCAGAAGTCCCGTAAGGGTGAAGACATGAGCCACTGCTCCACCGCCGGGACAGAATCCACATCGCTCCTCCAGAATCCACGGTTCAGTGAACAGCCAAAGCCTCTAAACTTTCCCCAGGGGGCTGAGCAGTGTAATACCCCAGTAATGGGAGCAAGACCCCACCCAAAGAGTTCAAGAAGGCCGGGTATTCTTAATAGCTGTTTGGTTCGGCGCATATGCCCAAAGAACACAGAGCCTTACCCTCCGTGACTCGACGTCACACACAGCCTACCCTCTTCCTCTCCGGGGCCATAACAGAGCGCTGAGTCGGGGATTTGTGACTATCCCCACACCTGCCTGGCTCCTCTAACCATGTGTCACTCCAGAAAAGGGAAGAGTTTGGTTCCAGAAACCCTTCTATGTATGGAGGTGAGCCCATCTAAATCTAGTGAATAGCACTCCACCTTGTGCTCTAGCCCAGGTTCGCTCCCCACCACTAAGGTGACGTTCGACATCCCAAAATCCAGTCTTCAATGCTGAGTGTCCACATGCACAGGCCCCTGCTTTGACTATAGCCCAAACCCAGTGCAAGTCCCCACGGCTGATGGGCTCACAGGGTGGTGAACCCTCCACCGCCAAATACTAGGTTCACCTTCAAATTTCCAGTCTGATATTGGAATTACATGTTGTTTCTAAAAGAATGCATCTTCACTGGTGAAAATATGAGTATGACCTTTTTTAATGTTGTTTGACTTCATGGTCTACGCTCGTAGTGAGGAAAAACAGCTGTTATGTGTAATATGTATTTTGATGTTTGTTTTCCTTCAGCTGGAGAAGAAGGAGGTGACGCCGCCCTTCAAACCTCAAATCTCTGATGAGTACGGCCTAGAAAACTTTGACACGCAGTTTACTAATGAACCAGTGCAGCTAACACCAGATGATGAGTAAGTACTGCTTTTTCAGCTCACGTCATGGCTCTGCATCCTTTAGAGCTCGGTTTCATGTTTCTGACTGCACGTCTGTTCTAACGTGTGCTTGCAGAACCTTGAAGTTGCTGTTACACATCACAGTGAACATGATGATGCTTGAACTGTTGTTTTGTCCCTACATAATGATAATATCGACTGATCAATTATTGGCATCGAGCAGGTGTAAACATCTGGTAACAGGGACTGTGCTCATTTTTAAATCCATATTTTATTCTTGGAATAAATCATAATTACTGTTGAAGTTTTGTGTTCTGTTCTGAAATCTGCAGCTATTACTTTTCAGTCACGTTGTTTTAATACCTGCTAAGGCTTTGGAGTGCACAGTGATGACACGTTTGTCAGGGTTGTAACAGTGTGTGCAATTTTAGCGTCAAAACAAATCAAGACAGGATTTTTGTGCTGTGTTTGGGTTTGAAATTGTGCTTTTATTCAGTCCTGTTAGAAACCAACTCGAGCCCTTTCTTCACCTAAGTGACTCAGTTCAGCCATAACTCTGCTTTCTCTGTTACTTCAGTGTAAATACTCCACAGCTGACTCTAAACAACAGTTTGAATATGCTGTTCACATCAAAATGAAGTACATGTAGCACCCATCATGTTACACTCCGGTCACAAATATTCAGGAACAAAGATTTAAACCCAACTACAAGCCAGTGAGGTCCTGGTGCCAGTCCCAGGTTGGTTTGTATCAGGAAGGGCCTAAAATCTGTGGATCATCAAGGAGAAGATTTAAATAATAGATCATTTGTGAAGAGACTGTGGTTATGGCAGAATTCACTTCAATATAATCAAAAATATAGGCAAAAAAATAAATAAATAAAAACGGCTTCAAAACACAATATTTAGTGTTGGTGCAAACAAGCAGCGCATGGTCAGACGAATCTGAAAATGAACTGTTGTTGACATAGTTTGATCAATCACAGCTCTAAAATCTAAACACGTGACCTCTGACCTGTGACCTGTAAAATCAAAACAGAGCGTGGAACTTGTTGTGTGCGGGTGTAAAGCGCAACGGATTTAGCTCAAAATGACCTTTTTGCTGATTGTGTCACATTTTTGAAGAAAATATTTGGTTTGCTATTGTTGCAAAACTTTGACAGAGTTTAACTCGAAGTAACTTTTGTTTCTGCACTGGTGCAAAATGTAAGATGAGATCTGTTTGGTGATAAAATTTCACAACGTTCCTCCGGGGGCGACACGTGCACATTTTGAGGTGAAGTGTCGGCCTCCACCCATGACTCGCCAGAGCCGTCAAACTGCTGACCCTCACACTGTGATTTTTCTAAGAAAGAACATTTTGTATTAATAAAATTGTTGAGACTTTTAAATAGAGCAGTTCTTATACAACACTTTCCTACTCAAGCACTCAAAGCGCTTTATACAACATCCATATGTACACCCGTTCATACGAGCACCTTTTTCTATGCCTTAGTGCTTTCTAGCTAACATTCACACTGATTCAAGACTTACTTGGGGTTCAGTGTCTTGCCCAAAGATACTTTGGAATGCCGACTGGAGCAGCCAGGGATTGAACCACCAACCTTCCAGTTAGTAGGTGACCTGCTCTGCCTCCAAAGGCGTGCAGCTGTAGTGGCATATGGGTTCAAAGTGAGGGGTGGGATCGGCTCTGAGCCCCTTCTTGTTTGCAGTAGTGATGGACAGTTTGACAGATGAGTTCAGGCACAACTCTGTGTGGACTCTGATGTTGACTATGACCAGGATGGACAAGATTAGAAATGAGTCTATGAGAAGGACGGCTCAGGTCGAGCAGTTTGAAGACAAAGTTAGAGAGACAAGGCTGAGAGGAGGGATGGTGGATATAATGGACATTGAATGTGGAGCTGCCAGGCAGGAGGAAAAGAGGAGGATCATGGAGGACAGGCAGAGGGTCAGTGTGACAGAGGAGGATGCTGGGATAGGGTGAGATGGAGGCAGATGATCCACTTTGGTGACCCCTAAAGGAAGCAGATGAAAGATAAAAGATTTAAACCCATTGTGTAACTACCAACAGTATGAATCGTGTTCCAGTCACTAAAGCAGAGCCTCATAGCACTGCGTTTCATAGATCTGTGTAGTGGCCACTGGGACTAATGTGTGCTGTGTGAATGTAGGTGAACAGCTGAAAAAATAGCCTGTCCTGGTCTAAACAGAGGTTAAAAAGAGCACTCACTCTAACTCCACACAAACACTGGGTGCTGCGCCATCTTCCCAGCAGACTCCTGCAGCCAATAAAGAAAAGCATCTCTGCATGTGAGTTTGCAGCATTTATGGTTTTATCCATCAGGGGCAGTATTCTGATTAATGCAAACATGCAGCTCCAGGATCTGACTGGAGCCCTTGTTTAAGATTGAACATTGGAGACAAAAGGCTTAAAGATGTTAAACAATAACAGGCACACTGCAGGAACACATCAGCCTGTTTTCCTCTCTGCGTCACAAAATGATTCCATAAGGCTCCGGCAGGCCGCTCCACTACAGATATGAGCCGGCTCATGTTAGACAACATCATGCTGAATGGACTGGCAAGGCTCCAGAATACTGGTAAGTTATAATTATAGCACATTTAACTGTTTGTATGTCACACCTCAGATGCAGCACTTATCTTGGCAGAATAGCTCGAATCAAAGAAAATATCTAAGCTTTGGTTTTTAATAAAACAGCTTTTGAATTCTGACTGGATGCTATTGTTACACTTCAGGCACACATCTAACTGTTACATGGTTACAGGCTGCAACCTGCTGCAAACGAGCTAACACAACATCTCTACGCTTCGTTTTAGGCAAATCAAAGCAGCATGGTGATCGTGACTGGGTGCATCGCTCTATCTCGGGAACACAGAAGTCGCAGCTGCCTCTGCACGCCTGCCCCTGCTGCTGCTATTGTGCCATAATAAATGACATAAAGCTACTTCATGTCTGACTGGCTTTTGTTTTTAAGATTCACAGTACAGTTTAGTCCGTCTACAAAAATATAAACTGCATGTTTCAACTGTACAGTTTGTTTGCAGCTTGCTGGCCAAGTTTGCTCGCATTAGCACGTCGCCCTCTCATCCGCATGTGGTCACCTCTGATTAAAAAGACCAACCAAATAACGGTGATGGTGTCCAGAAGCATTCTGCACATTATCTGCGTCCATCTTTTATATACAGTCTATGGGAAATTCTGAGGGGGGGGTCCCTTTTCGTAGACATTTACAGAAAAAGTTTGGCTGACAAAATTCTAGATGGCATAATTCTTGGTGCTGTCACACATCTGGGAGCCTGTTATGGCTTATGATTATCTATACCTCCCCTGTGCCTTGACTTCAGCTTTAGCAGAGTAGAGATTCTCTCCTAAATAAATGATGCAATTCATGCTGTCAGTAATTGGTATCATCACTTCAAAGTTGACTGCACTGTACTCAGTGGCCTTATTAAATGCCCATCAAGATCTGCACCAATGACAGATGTCTTTGGGAAGCATCCATCGTACTCCCTCAGTTTGAAGTTGCTGTGCACCTCTGCTGCTCAGCAGATATTGATCTTCAGAACCAGCCTCGGAGCGAGCGAGCGGGCTTCGCGGCTCATTAAGGGGCTGCAGCAAGATGGCTCTGAAAGTCATCCCAGCTCATTTCTGACACAGTTTGATGATGGGAGTCTGTGACGTACTTTTGGGGAGACAATTGTAGAAGAGGTGAGAATAATGCAGTGGTGAGATGAGTGGGAGAACAGGGTGGAGAGCACATGACCAGTTGAGTGGCAGAGATACCAAGATGGCATCAAACACTGCAGCACATCAAAAGAAGACTCACGCCTCCTCCTTGTGTCTTGCACGTTATCTCCCCAACCCTTTCTCTTCCCTCTTACCAAAGAGAGGGGCTGACATCGCCCACTCTTGCTAGGAGGGGGTGATGCAGAAAGCTCTCCAGTCTCCCCTCTCTCCCACTCATGATGGGTTTGGCATGAGAAGAAAGAGAAGTGAGAGCCATGAAAGCAGAGAGAGAAGGGTAAACCCTCCATGTTAGAGATTTACATTGAGACATGAAAAGCCAGAATGGCTGGGGGCCCTTGCCAGCGTGTGAGAGAGGTGGAAGAGAGGCTTTAGGTTTTCTATGCCAGCTCCCCATCTTAGAAAATGGCCAGCCTCAGCCTGTGCCTAGGAAAGCAGAGCTTTGTCTTCAGTAGCCTTGATCCCTGGTGGTTGATTTCAAGGAGCTTGAATATATAGCAGCTAGGACTGCAGTACTGCTGTAGCGTGGCATATCCTCACAGAGGTGATGATGCACTTGCAGCAATTCATTCATTAATTAATTACTTTATTCTTTCTCTCCGTATTTTCTTTTTTTTCCTTCCTTGGATGAATGGACTGATCACAGTTATCTTTCCAGGCTTATTTAGTGACCTGCAGAGTATAGCACACTGCACCAACCCAACTTTACACTCACTTATGTTACATGTCTGTGATGTTAACTATCATTATGTGTTCTTGGAGCTAAACCTATCTACAAACCCAAACAGTTAACTGTATTTTAATGAACAACTGAGTGAATAAGTGCCAAAATGTGGTGGAGCAGGAAATTTGCATGGTGGCTGTGCAGGCAGCAGCAACCGTGTGACGCTATCGTGTCAGCTTGGACCAAAATCTCTGAGAACTTCCATTCTAATCAGTTTGTTTATAAAGTAACAGTAACAGTCTCCTCAAGCCACTGCATACTGCATACTGCAGTGGTTCCCAAAGTGTGGGCCGTGGCCCCCTGGTGGGCCTCAAAGGTACTGTAGGGGAACCACAGTCATAACAGAAATTCAGTTTGAAATTACTCACATGCATAGTTACATATTTATATAAATGTATTCCTTTGCATAAAAAGTGGATTCAAACTGGGAATAGAAGGTGGTTAGTTAGTGATATTGCTCACTACGCTGAACTAAATTTACTGCTCTTGTATTGAATTGTGTCCCAGTGGCAGGATCAGCACTTAACATACGACTGGGTAGTTTTAGCAATTTATAGCCAACAGCCTGTTTTGTTTATGAATCAAATTTTCTACTTCGAGCCTGCAAAATTTCACAGGCTGGCGTTATCGGACAACCAGGGGGGGGGGGGGGGGCATTGGTTTTTGAGTGGGCCGCAGGACTCTTGACTTTGGGAGCCTACAGTATAAAGCCTGGCTGGTGAAGCCAGTTTGGGATTTGACAGTGAAGAGAAGCTAATATGGGAGAAATGTGGTCTGTCTTTCTAGTCCCAGTTAGTATTCTCAGTGCAGAGTTCTGGATCAACTGACGGCGTGCGTGCGTGCGTGCGTGTGTGTGTGTGCGTGTGTGTGTCTGATTTATTAGACCTGTATGTCTAATAAACAGCCTGCGTTGGATCCTGCTCTTCCCCAGTGATTTTTTGCAAACTTTGGTTTTTATTGAGTTTTATGAAGGATGGAGTTCATTCCATTTTGGCCGGAGGGAAACTCGGCAGCCCCTAAAATTACGACCCAACATTTTCATTTAGCCAGCAGAGTAAATCTATGCTGTCTTTTAATGATGTTGCCTAAGAGAAGTATGTATAACATAAACACACATACTCCTGTCCCAGAACCCTGTGGAGCTCCATGACTAACTTATGTGTGTGATGAAGACTCATTTACCTGATACGATTCAAACAGTGCAGTTCCTTTAATACCAAAGTTCTAGTTTCTGTAGTAAAATATTTTGGCATTGAAAGCTGCACTGAGGTCGAGGAGGACGAGCACAGAGATGAGTCCTCTGTCAGAAGCCATGAGGTGATCATTCCCAGCTCTAATGCTGTTCCTGTGCTGTGATGCACTCTAAAGCCTGACTGAAACTCTTCAATAAATCACTGCCTGCAGACGATCACTCAGCTGTTTCACAGCTACTCTTTCAACAACTTCTTTTAACTAAGAGGAAGGTTAAGGTCTATCTTTAGCTGATTGGCTCAAGTAGGGGCTTTTTAAGCAAGGGTTTAATTACCATGTATCTTGCTAATAAGATAAACTGATCATATTTAAAGCTGGTTAGAGTTCTTTGAGCAGTTTTGTATTAATGGGGTTTAAAAGACACATTGATGGTTTAGAGGAAGAAATTATTGATAACTCAGATCGACAGGGGAGCAACAGCAACACGTAAATATTGAAAATACATGTGTGGGAAGGCTGTTGGTTAAAAATTATTTGTAAAGTAAATGGCAAATGTTCTGGTACTTGTACAGCGTTGTTCTGCTTAATTTTGAGCACTTTCTACTACAAGTTTCATTCACCCAATCCCACCCAATTCATACAATGCTTTTATCTATACCACTTCTATTCACACACACTTATATGCATCGGGGGGTGTTTGGACCCCCTGATGCATCCCCCAGGAGGAGCAGGGGATCCACTGATCTTCTGAGTGGTAAACGACCCACTCTACCATCTGCCACAGCCGCTGCAAAGAAATTCCTGAAGTCCTAACTAGCTAAAGGAATAGACTGGTTCTTATATAGCACTTTAATGAGCACTCAAAGGGCTTTATACAGCGGTGGACACCCACCCACATCAGCTGATGGCTCAGCTGATACCCTTCTGCACATCCAAATCTCACAGGGTGCATTATTCCAGCTGCCAGCCTCCCCGCAGTTGTTCCAGTTGAATCCTTACATCCCTGTAAAATGGCATCTCTTACATGATGTCAACAAAAGACGACTCAGTGAAGGAACTCTCAGTGGTGTTTCTGCTTCTATTAACAAAGGAGTAATCACAGGTAAATGGAGTGGAACCCCATAAATCCCATAAATTGTGGATTTGGGGGGGGGGGGGGTGGATAAAAAATAAATGTACTCCCTTAGCAACACTGCTGCCTTATTCTCCTGCAGCAACAGGCTGTTTACTCATCTGTGTGTGTGTGTTGGGGGGGGGGGGGGTCTCTTGCTGGGAAAGGCTGAGATGCTTTCTCCCTGCAGACACAAGCAGGGAGCTTTGAAGCTAAAACAATAGGTATGTTCACTGGTCTTCTCCCTGGTCTACCAGGTGGGTGGGGGTCTCACTTTAAGGGCCACCGGCATTGTCCAACAGGTTGCAGATCCCACCCACATCGAACACCGGGACAAGTGAATGAAACGCTGTAGTGTCTTTCTTTGAGTGTGCCGACTGGAATATTGATGAAGCAAATATTTTTCCTCCATCTGATCTCATGTGAAGTACTCTCACTGTGGGAGGAGGTCAACCAACAATACAAGCATTTGATTTAGAAAATGGGTTCTTCTGTTTTGGAGTTTGAAGGAGAACAGGGAGGCAGAATGAAAGAGCACAGAGAGGGACACACAAAAGAGAGGGGAGAAGGTTTGGGACATGACCAAAACAAACAATGTGTTCAACCAGTGTAAATGTAGTTTTTCTGCTGACTCGGATGACTTGAAAGCATTACCAGATGGAGAAGAAGAGGAGAGAGTGCAGAAAAAGAGAGATGGAACAAAAACAAGCAGGAACGCAGTAACATCCAGAGAGAATTTACTCGGTGCTCATTCGGCTGCTGCCTTCACACTGAATGTAAAGCAGCACAGCTGCATGTTCAAGTTAATGCACAGGCATGAGTAGACACAAAGGAGTTTAAATGTAGCTCAATCAGGATCACTTGTGTTGAAATGAGATGGTAATCTGCAGCAGTTTATATTTGGCAGCGGAGCTCGATTCTGGGACAGACTGCCAGAGGCAGCAAGACCTTAACGAAGAATGGAGCGCGCGTTCACGGATACGGCGCTGAGTCAGAAACGGGGGGGGGGGGGCAGGGGGGTTGCAAAGCGGCTGCAGAAAGAAAAAAGAAATGAGGTCATCAGGCGGTTTTCAGCACAGCAGCAAGTATAAACAAACATCTTTATGTAGCTTTTTTAATTTAACAGATTTTAACTAAAGCTTGAAAAATAAAGGCAGTGAGCAGAGAAGTGACAGCTGATAATAAAATATAAAGATATGTGGTCACTATTAGTGATTACAGATGAAGCTAATAAACATCTTCAGAAGCATTAGAGCACAATAAGCTTCAAATCTCCGATGGTGTGTATGCATTCTTTTTAATTGCTGGTAAATGCTTACAGAAAATAATTCTATTGTTTATTGAGGTATGAAATATTCCTGAAGAGCTTTTTTATTTCAGTCTTTTAAACCTTTTTCACTAAAGCATTTTTCACGTTCACTTTGCAAATTCTGATCCCATTTATAGTGAAATAAATGATGAAGGTGTGTTTAAGGTTGCAGGTGCTTCTAGTTCTGCTGTCGCCTTCACTTCATGCTCCACAAACACAGGGGCAGGGGCCAAGATGTCAAACTTGAGGCCAATCACTGGTCAACAACCAGTGGCTGAAGTCGTGAGGGTCCACTACTTAGATGCACTCACTGGCCACTTCATTTGGTACACCGTGCTGTTACCAGATTCGACCCCCTTTTGCCCTCAGAACCTTCTTAATTCTTCGCAGCGTAGATTCAACAAGGCCCCTGAAACATTGCTTAGAGATTTTGGTCCATAGTGACATCATGCAGTTGCTGCAGATCTGTTGGCTGCATGTTCGTGTTGGAAGTTGCAAATCTGGTGACTGTGGAGGCCATCGAACAGTGAACCCGCTGTCATGTTCAAGAAAGCAGTTTGTGATATCGTGTGTGATCCTGCTGGGCATAAAGAGAGGCACATGGTCAGCAACAGTACACAGGTAGGCTGCAGAGTTTAAATAATGCTCAATTGCTGCCGAGGGGCCTAAAATATGCCAGGAAATTATGCCCCACTCTGTTACACCAGCAGCAGCAGCAGCAGCAGCAGCAGCAGCCTGGGCTGCTGATACAAGGACAGATGGAACTGCTGCTAATTGGACGTTTTATTTTTCCAACCATTCCCTGTAAAGCCAACAGATAATTGTGTTGAAAATCTCAGTAGATCAGCACATCTGGCACCAGCAACCATGCTACATCCAGAGTCACTTAGATCATCTTTCTTCCCCATTTTGATGCTCAGTTTGAACTTCAGCATGCTGTCTTGACCATTGCTGCCAAGAGACTGATTAAATATTTGCATTTGTGAGTTGTGGAACAGGTGCACCTATAATTAAGTGTATAAATAAATGTATGTAGTGGAGCTGGCAAAGACGTTGTGGCAGTCTGATTTAAAGAGACTGTGGATAGTTGGAAGGAGTCTTTCTGTCAGAGCTGCAGAGCTCTGAGCAAACTTGCCCACTCTCACCAAGATAAGGTGTCATTAAGAATTATACATCCTTCAAGCTCAGAACCTGGGCATGGATACGTTTAACACAAAGGCTTGTTTTAACTTTTCCTTTTTTCCAGCCAAAGATGTGACGACAGCACATGTGAGAGAAGCCAGGAACAAACCTGATGCGGGTTTACTGTCAGTAGCACTGAGCTTTATGTTTGTGATGAAACAACACCTCTAATTCTTCTTTCCTTCTTGCTCTCCTCAGGGATGTGATCAAGAGAATAGACCAGTCAGAGTTTGAAGGATTTGAATACATCAACCCCCTGCTGCTATCCACAGAAGAGTCTGTATGAAGGAGAGACCAGCTTCCTCCTTCGCCCACCTACTGTCTGTCCAAGCTGTTGTCAAAGGAAAAAACAAACACAAACCAAACTTCCAAGCCAACTCAGAAAGATGACAAGAAGTAGTAAAGGACAACAGGGAAGGCAAGTGCACCCTGTGGACCTGTCAACCAGACGAGGCAGGAGCAGGAGAAGGAAAGAGTTCTTTCCTGGACAATTGTGATGGTTCTGTTGGGGTACCAGACTCTTATTTTGGTATCTGAAGGAAACAGACAGCAGACTGCATTCCCCGACGTTATGTTGTCTTCTCCTTTTCTTTTCTTCTTCATGCCCCTGTCAGAATGTCCATCCTTGCGCCAAAGCAGGGCCGGCTTTGTAATTTCAAAAGAGAAATGTTTCATTCTGTGCCTGCCGCCATGAACACATTCAGCCCATCTCACAGCCCTGGATCAGTACGACGGTTCTGCTCAAGAACTTGAAATAATTTATGTGCACTTTTTTTAATTGTTAATTTCTTTCTTTTTCTATCTGGATTGGGGGGGGGGGGCAATGCCTCATACAAAGCAAGAATGTACAATGACAAAGGAAAAAAAAAAGTTATTGTGTATTATAATGTAGCTAGTGAACCCAAAATTGATGCCTTTTTATTGACGCAAGTGGCACATTTTCATCCATAACCACAAACCTTTCTTTGTGTTATGTTCTGTTATGTTCACAAACATGGGAGGAAAACACTAACCGGGTGACAACTTTTTATTTTAAGAAGTGCCTCAAAGATCAGATGAATCCCCGCGGTTCTGATTGCACCTCTGTTGGACATCTCTTCACCGATCAGGCTTCAGCAGGTCAAACAGCTGAAACGCTGCCAGGGTTTGTCCAAAATCTTCAAATCTGTGGGGAGTCGGTATGTTTGGAGCTCGGCCCTGACACACAAATGAAACTTCTCATTTTTAATGAATCGTTCAGATAATGAGTATAAACATTTGAATCTACAGACAGATTCAGCAGAGCAGCTTGGAAGCCACGGAGACCTGACCTCTTTCATTAGAGATGAGACTCAGTGCTTGATGTGTATTTTCAGTACTGCACAGTAAAGGCTACGGCCCACCTAAAGAGTTTCCCAGCTGTCATCAGGTAGGTGCTGTGCGGCTCAGCACATGTCTGCATCTTTTATATGAAGGTGTGTGTAAACATGCTGCCAGTGGTGGTCCGGCTGCTTTAAAAACACATGACAAACAAAGCATTCCATTGGCTCCTGCTTCCACGGTGAATGCGGGTTTCCTGGCCAAGCTTGGGTTCTTCCTCACCAGGTGCTGCTGCGCGACCATCTGCAGCCCATGTGACCTGCTGGTCTTGCTGCTTTGTGGAAGCAGGTCACAGTTTCCTTTATGGGCACACTGTGTGGTTCCATTTCCACACTGAGGCCTGCAGCAACTACAGCTCAGTCCAGCTTCAGCTCACCAATTGTTGCTCTGAATGTGGAAGTCCAGATGAAGTGGGAGAAATAATGGCAGAAATTGCACAGGAGCGCTTTTCATTGCTGTTCACACAGCTTACATTTCCCCTGTGTGAGAAACAGGGCTCATTAACAAGCTCAGATGCTGTTTTTTTAATATGAAATATAAGTTTTGCTTTACTCTCAACCCCCAACCAGTCTGAGCAGATGGCTGTCCCTCCCTGAGCCTGTTAACAGGGAGTTCTTCCTCCCCGCTGTTGCCAACTGTTGCTCATAGAGGATAATCTGATTGCTGAGTTTCTCTCCAATATCGCAGATTACCGTAGAAACGCCCTGAGACGACTGTTGGTGCGCTATAGAAACTAAACTAAAGTGAATCGTTTCAATCAATGTGTCACGTGGAATGTTCTGGTTGAGTTTGTTAACGAGGACTTTGGAGGATTAGCTCAGCGGGCCACTCATTTGTGCACTATTATAATTCACACCTCCATCCTGCTGCTGCTGGCAGTGAGAAGCCACGAGTTTGTTTTTTAATAAATATGAAATGACATTTTAGGCTATTTCAGGCAACTCCATATACTGCTTTCTTTTATAGAGAGCAAGCAACATATCGATACCTACACTGAGGAGCTTTGCGCTGTTTCAAGGTCGGGACGTGTGTGAATGTCTCTGAGCGCAGATTAAAGCCACTGACAGAGCGCCTGCCTCTGATCTAAGCTCTGTCTCTGCATACGCGTTCTTCTGAGGAAAGAACAGCTCTGAATTGGCTGAGATATTTCTGATGAAACCTGACCCATGCTAATTTGATAACCACATAATAGGATTAATTAGCTGATCCTAAGTCAAAGGGCCTCAATTAGCTGCAGGCCCTTTACAGGCAGGGGGAGAGGAGAGATAATGAAGTTCCCTAGTCACCACAATGAAAACACATCTAATGAAACTAGAAATCACTGAAACCTTGGAGGAAGCACCCTCCTCCAGCTCCCCAACTCTTCTCATTTTCTACATTGTATTAATTGCACAGAGGTGATACATTAGTGATGCTTTTCCCCCCTCGAGGGACCAATGGATGAACTGGAAGTCCTTGAATCCACAATACAGAACACTGGAAACCACTGAAACACCATGAAGAATAATTATTGAATTACAGTTCTATTTTACATAATGCTGGTCGGGTCTGATTAATTTTGCTTCATCACATCTTTGTAAATATGTGTAATTATTAAAAATCAAACTGGTTTTCCGTGAACAGAGTCGTTTTTCTCTCACTGAGTTCCTTTATTTTTGCCAACGACGGCAGAAAATCTGCAGATGCTACAGATTTGTGTGTGTGCACCACAGGACTCACACACCAGCACATCCTCTGATCAGCCCTCAACTCTGCTCATACAGAACGAAAGGAGAGGGTAATTAGCAGATTTTCATTGTCTCACACCATATTTTATTTATTTAATATGCTGAAAATAAACTTCAGCTGTTTACTAGAATACTTCAAGAATATGTCTGCAGTGCAGTCTTCAGCTACTTCATCAGGTAGTTTAAAACAAGTAAATACAAAGTTCAGTTTTTAAATTATTTCATGTATTAAGGGGAAAAAAGGTATCCAAATCTACCACAGCCTGTGTGAAGTAATTGCCCTCTAAACCTAATGGTTGTGCCACCCTTGGCAGCAAGGACTGCACTCAGGTGTTTGCAGTACCTGGCAGTGAGTCTTTCCCGTCCCTGTAAGGGAATGTTGGCCCACTCGTCTTTGCAGAATTGTTTTAATTCAGCCACAGTGGAGTTTGAGAGCACGAGCGGCCCGTTTAAGGTTTAAGGTGCTTCAGCTTCAGGGCACGAAACGATGGCCGGGCATCATCCTCCAGGATTTTCTGGTAGAGAGCAGAATTCATGGTTCCATCAATTACAGCAAGTTGTCCAAGTCCTGAAGCAGCAAAGCAGACCCAGACCTTCACACCATCACCACCATGTTTGACTGCTGGTACCATGTTCTGTCTATGAAATGCTGTTAGTTTTGCACGGTGGCGCCTCACAGCTAGAAGGTCTGGGTTCGAGTCCACCTTGGCCCGGGCCTCTCTGTGTGGAGTTTGCATGTTCTCCCCGTGTCTGCGTGGGTTTCCTCCCACAGTCCAAAGACATGCAGTCAGTGGGGTCAGGTTAATTGGTCACCCTAAATTGCCCACAGGTGTGAATGGTTGTCTGTCTGTCTGTGTTGGCCCTGCGACAGGTTGGTGCTGTACAGGTGTACCCTGCCTCTCGCCCCGTGACAGCTGTGATAGGCTTCAAGCCCCCCTGCGACCCTGAACAGGATAAGAGGATGGATGGATGGATGGATGGATGGGACTGACAGGAAGCTAAAACTGGAGTAATATGTTCACATTTTCTCATCCCAGTTAAAAGTTGAGCAGCAGCATTTTGGACCATTTCAAGCCAACAAAGAGACAACTTTGGTGAGCCTGCATACAAAGAATGACAATAATCCAATTGTCATAAAAAGAGCCAGAAGTGGAAGTATCGAAGTACAAATACTTTGTTACTGAGGTAGAATTTTCAAGTATCTGTACTTGAGTATTTATTTTTCTGACTACTTTTTACTTAAATATCAGTACTTTCTACTCCTTACATTTTCAAAACAGATTCGTTAATTTATGTTTCATATATGGGGAAGTTTTCATTTCCGCCTTTAAACATCAATCTGAGCCTAAATGGAAGAACAATAACACATAAGAAACAATCGTACTGGCGTATCCTCCATCACCGGGCTTAGTGAGATTAAAGAGACAAAACCATATAGTTTATGTAACATTTCTAGCGCTATAATCAGGGGCTACAGTGGGCCGGACTGAGTGTCGGTAAGTTGTGCTCACGGTACTTCCAGCATCTTAGCCAGCTGTACTAAAGCTCACAATAGAAAGCTGTGATTCTTCTCCCCATGCAGAGCCACTACAGCTGATCTTAGGGCTCCTCCACCTTCTGAATGCCACTGTAAGCCCTGAGTATCCTCATGTTGGTGTTTAGGTGGAGGCACAGTGACCCCCCTCTATGGAGGACACAGAATAGCTATTTTTAAATTCCCTTTCACAGCATGTATCCTACAGATTCAAACTGAGTGCATTCATTAGAATTAAAATTTAGATTGGAATGATGTTTCTATTCTCATGTATTATTTTATATTATTACAATAATATATAATGAGGTTCAGTTATCTTTACACAGAAATAGCTGGTAGAAACATCCTCCAAAGAGCTACTTTTACTTTCTTACTCTGAGTACATTTCACAGCCTGCACTTTTTTTTTTTTTACTTTTACTTGAAAAGTTGAAACAGTACTTCAACTTTTATCAGTATTTTTTAACATAAGTATTTCTACTTCTACTTAAGTACAGAATGTCTGCACTTTTGCCACCTCTGAAAAACTCAGATATGGAGGTCAGAGGCAACACCCTTCCAGACTGTCTGAACAGCTTTTATGCCAGATTGACAGCCTTAACACAGACTCTCCCACAAATCTCCCCGGTAACCCAGATGATTGTGTCATTCAGGTGTCACACACTCGGGTTCTGAGGGCTTTGAAACAGGTGAACCACCGGAAAGCAGCAGGACCAGACAGTGTCTCACCCAGAGTCCTAAAGGCCTGTGCAGGACAACTGGCAGGTGTGTACACAGATATATTCAACGCCTCTCTTGCCTGGACTACAGTCCCGCGTATCTTCAAATACTCCACCATCATTCCCGTACCAAAGAACTCCACTCTGAACGACTTCAGACCCGTGGCGCTCACACCAGTCGCCATGAAATGTCTGGAAAAGCTGGTGCTCAAATATCTCAACTCCACAATGCCAAAAACTGTCGACCCTCTTTAATTTGCCTATCGTCCAAACAGATCAGTGGATGATGGGGTAGCCATAGCCCTCCACCACACCCTCCAACACCTGGACCACAGCAGAACGTATGTCAGGATGTTCTTCCTCGGCTGCACCTCTGCCTTCAATACCATCTGACCAGGAAAGGTGATTGGAAAACTGTCCAACCTGGGGGTCCTGACCGCCACCTGCAATTGGACTCTGGATTTCCTCTCAGACAGATCGCAGGTTGTACGGATGGGAGGAAGGGTCTCCGCTGAGCTCACAATCAGCACCAGATCACCACAGGGCTGCTGCCTCAGCCCCAAACTCTTCACCCTATACACCCACGACTGTGTATCCAACATGGACAACACAGTCATCATCAAATACGCTGACGACACCACCATCCTGGGCCTCATCAAGGGTGGGGACGAGACCGGGTACAGGGCGGTGGTCGACAGCACCCTTTCTTATGGAGAGAAAAACAACCTCTTCCTCACTGTAGAAAAGACAACAGAAATCATCGACATCAGGAAGAAAGCCCCTCAACTGCGCCCCCTCACCATCACAGGCACCGAAGTGCTGAGAGTGGACAACCGCAAGTTCCTCTGCCTTCACGTGTCATCCGACCTGAGCTGGTCGGCAAACACTTCCAAACATTCATAAGCGGCTGCACTTCATCAGACTGCTCAGGAAGGCTGGGCTGAGCTGCCGCCCCCTCACACAAGCCCACAAAGGCCTGGTGGAGAGCATCCTCACCACTGGCATCTCAGTGTGATATGGCAACACCACTCAGGCAGAGAGGAAGGCGTAAAAACAGCTGAAAAAATGATCAGGACTAAACCTCCATTAGTGGATACAATTTACACACAATGATGCAAAAAGAGGGCGCAGCACATAATCAGAGACCCACACCACCCTGCCCACTTTCTCCTCAAGTCCAAACACACAGCATACAGCCTGAGGAAGAGCAGAGCAGACAGCATCACCAAAGCTTCTTCACTGCCACAGTCAGACTGAAGGATCCCAGAACTCACACAGTTAAGTAATCATTTTTTATATTTTTGTATATGTACATATATATTTGTGTATATATTTATTTATTTATTGTACTCTTACTCCAAAGCTCTGCACAAGAAAAGTTTGATCACTGAACATTTTTTTGACACAAAACAAGGTTAGACTCACCTTCAGCTGTGTTTACAATCTGATCACCACCAACAAAAGCCGGCTGCTCAGTGCAGCTCAGTGCTGAAAATAATGCATTCTGATTGGTTCTAGAGACATGGAGGCTTTTATGGGCAATGGGAAGTGGCATTTGATAAGACTAGTCAGGAATGGGTATTTAATGGGTTGTGATGCGACATGTGTAAATGATCCCATTAATATCATTATTTCATTTTTGATGGAGGTGGCGTTTAGCAGCTTTTGCATCTGAACTCTTAATATTTTTTCCTCCTCACTAGGCTCATCTTGATTATCTTAAAAGTACTAACATAGTGGACTTTCCTGAATCAACAGCTAAAGAGCATTAAGAACTCTTAAAGGTAGTTTCAGTACTACAGCGAGTCATGAATGTGCTTCACTATTAACATTTTATGGGGAAATATGAACCTTTTGAAGAAAATGTGTCTTTTGAAGAAAGAAAACAACCACTTTTGTATGAATACTTTTATCAAGGGTCTCATATATATATATCTATATATATATATATATAAATAAAACTGTTAGACGACAGGGTGTGTAGTTTTCTGTGACAATGGTGAAAATGGGTGGCCGCAAGTTTCAATGGAAATCCACATTTCATTTTATTTGTATGTGTTTAATTACCCCAAAATTTAAATGAAAATCCACCTTAAACACTATTGTCAGTGCAACAAGCCACTCCTCTCAGACTCTGGCATAACAGAGAGCAAAAAATCATCTGAAAAATGATTAACATGGAATCAAAACAGATCAGAAGGTGCTGGTGAATTTCACAGACTGTTGTAAAGCTGCGTTTCCGCCCTGTAAAAAAACAATCAATGATAATAACAGATTTGTATCTTACTATCAAACACAGGCAGGTCACGGACTCCCAGGGGCTCCAGTCATTTATGGCCGTGGCTTGGCTTCTATGTTTGCTGAGCTTTTCCTCTTTTCTAAAATGAGGTATTAGCATGGCCCAGCCTCATCTTAAGACCGTTTTGAAGAACACTGCTTCAGACATCCTGACTAAGACTGTATGTCCTCTTAATAGAACCGAACCAGATGGTCAGGAGGGCTCAGGAGTAACCGTGTTATCCAGGTGTCCTCTGAAACGCCCTCCGTGGTCGTGCCGGGTCCAGTATAAAAATCTCAGAAAAGGGCAAAAGAGGAAGTCACTCGCTTCAGGCAGGCATGCCACCAAGAAGTCTACAAAGAAGTAACAAGAATGGCTCTGTTGCATGTGAAATGTGCAGAATGCACCCTGAATGAGTTGGATCTTTTCAGCACACGTCTGTTTTAACTATCCATAGATGAAAAAGCCTCCGTGGAAGTCAGGCCCATCTGCCGTGACCAGTAGGGGCCATTGGAGTTTTTTTGTACCAGCTATCATTGTATCTTGCTATAGCTAAGATTAAAAATAACCAACTGTATGGACTTGGCCGCTGATGCCCCCATGGCCACAATCAATTATGCTCTCAATACTGTCACTCTAGGCCAGGGGTGTCACTCAATCACAGAATGGGCCAAAAATTGAAAACACAGTCTAAGACACGACCGGAGATTTAGATTCTTTTGTGATTAACAATGGTCCTAATACAGGCTTGGGGGAAACGGGCGATACAGTGAAAGGTTTAAAGAATTTGAAGTCATTGACCTTTAACACGCTGACCTTTTTTTCTGGGAGAGAATACTGTTAAATTCTGTTGATCTCAATATAAAACTCGCGACTCGTTCAGTCCGATGGCTCCTACACACAGTTTTTTACTAACATCGCCGTTTGTAGCTACAGCGGCCCGAATCACCGTGAAGACTCATTCGATTCCTGAAGACTCATGGATATGTCATCAGGAGAATCTATTTCTAGGGTGCTTACCAAAATATTTGGTGCTGGGCGTGGTGAACCACGAAGCCTTTACATGTAGGTACGACCTGTCACCGTTTGATTTTCAACACAATGATCTGGAGGACTCAGCTCTGCGTCTGGAGGGGAGACAGATTCTGGCCAGTGGTGGACAGTAATGGAGTACATTTACTTGAATACTGTGCTTAAGTACATTTTTTTGATAATTTTTACTTTGAGTATTTTTTTTTGGTGAACTTAGGACTTTCACTCCACTACGTTTCTAGGAAGCTCGTTTTTACAGGTGGCGCAGACTTTGTTGCAGAGCGGTTCTACATGTCAATACATCATCAGGTGGTTTCAGTAAGTTACAAGGTTCTGTAAAAGCACTCAAATCAATACAGCAATGTACTGATATTAGAAAATATAAGTTCTACTTTTGAATACTTAAGTATTTTCAAAAGTAAGTACTTTAGTACTTTAACTTGAGTAAACTTTTGACTGAGCAACTTTTACTTGTAGTTGAGTAAGATTTGACCATGAGTATCAATACTTTTACTTAAGTACTAGAGTTGAGTACACCACTGATTCCTCTCTGCATAGATCGCGATGAATTTAAAGTGGATAAATGTTGTTTGTCTTTAATCTCAGCACTTCAGAAGACACAGAAGCTCTAGCGACCGTGGCTGCTGGGAATTTAAGACTGGAAATGCACTTCAGGAGACCTTCAACATACCACAACCCTCACTGTATATGCTTGTTATGTCTTGTTAGGCGACAGCTTCAACTGTTATATCAACGTGTTGTGTCTTTATATCAAAACGATCCTGTAAAGAAAAATAACGTCCTGGTAGCTAATTTTGTTAAAAGATAATGTCATTCAGGATCTTTTAATCACGCCTCACGCTCTCTGAAAACCTTTAATGAGTGTTACTGTGTTTAAAAACTTAACCCTTTAACAGCAGGTCCATAGGTTCTGTACATCGGCCCACAAAGACCCAGCTGAAGTCTAATTAGCAAGCATCTGACCAAGCTAGCTCTCTGAGCCGACAGAAGCAGCATCATGTGGTGATGACATCAGGATGCAGCTGGATTTGAGCTTTGATTCCTTCAAAGAGTCCAGTCTGTTTTTGTCAAACATGCGCTGTGTTCTGATGTTACACACCACATGCAGGTGTTGATCTACTGCACTGACGCCGAACTTCATTGTAGAGTTTATTGGATTTGAGAGTTCATGTCATGTGCTGCCCAAAATCCAACTCCTTCAAGTGATTTATTTTTGTGTTCTTATTTGGACTCTCTGAGCAGCAGAACCGTGATCTCCGTCACAAAAGAACACTCATGCTCACAGTACCAACAGCTTGTCATCAAGAACATGTACATGTTTGTATTCTATACGCTTGTTCTCTGAATTTATTAACTTTAAGTGTAGATCAGTTATAGCAATTACTGGGAAATCACTGATACCTCATTATTATGCAGATTTATGCTGCACAGCGCTGTAAGATCTAATCAGATCATGGATGTCAACAGTTATGAGAAAAAAGGGTGTTTGCACATAAAGCAGCTGACTGGGAGAATTCAGAGATTATGTTAGCAAACTTTCTAAAATGTAAAAATGATGCAGCTCGCTTACATATCAACACTGACCACATGTATCTTCTTTTGAAACTATGGAGGCTTTAAAGTGCTGCAGTGTTGATGTTTCTGGGAGAAAACCTGAAAGTTGAGAAAAAGCCTGTGAAGAAATTATTGAAGAAAATATCATCTGTGGGAAAAATGTTTATGAAACGTACACATCTTGTTTAATAAGACCATCTCAACAAAATGACAATTTTCAAACATAAATGAAATCATCAAACATAAACATTCACACACAAGCTTTCATTCATGAGTTTATGTTAGAGAACAGGAAGTGGAACTGTGCTGACCGCAGACCTTCTTACAGACATTTCATCTATTGAGTCATACATGTGATTTTTAATTCATGCAGTGATTTTGGGTTTCACTACTCGTAGCTTTAGATGAGACACACACTCTACATATGTGAAACTACAACTTCACTCATTTTTTGCAACTACAATGATGCCACTGTGAGATTACATCATCATGCAGATCAGGTACTTTTATGAGAAGAAAGGCAAACAGGTTAGTTGAGGTCAGCCAACCCCACCTAAATAATTTATATCTCGAGACGGGATCACGTGCTAATGCTAGGTGTTAATGGTGAACAGCTCTCTGAACTAGTTCTTAAGACGAGCTGTCTCACAGCCAATGAGGTGCACTCAATTTCAAATGATTTCTCCATGATTGTGTGTGCTTGTGTTGTTGAGTAACAACAGAAGAGAACAACACCTCGCTCCTTCAGACAGGGTGTGAAAAGGTGTCAGATTGTCAGTTACAGAAAGTTGGCAGACCCCCTCCTGGAAAGGTAAACGAGGGACAGGAGTCCATCACGATCCAATCAGAAGGCATTCAGTTCAGATCCAGTGGAGAGAAAACGTGCTGGTTTCTGTATAATTGTGGTAACATCTCCAAGAGAGCATGGATGGCTGGATCCTACTGACCAGTCGGAATCAAAGGCATCAGAGGTGAAGTGGACCGGGTTATAGAGTCTACTTTCAAATGTGACAGAAGAGCGTCTGTTGTCCTTTAAAGATGAGTTACGTGTAAAACTCTCAGTACCACTATTGGGACATGTGTCCTTACACAGAGGTGGGCTTTGTGGTTTCCTCATCCTGCCCTGTGTGTCTGCACCTCAGTAGAGTTCTTTGCACAAGCTGCCCTCTGTGTGTGTCCTCCACAGTGTGATATGATTTTGGAGGGGCACCACAGTGCTTTGTAGACAGCCGGGACAGCAGCCGGGATCAAGTCAGCTCACCAGGTCATGTCCACATTCATATCAGACAGGCACTGGGCCAGGTGGCCGTCACAGTCCATCTGGGTGAACCTGGAGAGGCAGGAACAAGGTACCGACAGTGAACACTCACTACACAAGCACACACTCATTTGTACAATCTAACTATAATGTGTAAATTTGCTGCAATTGTAATATTTGGAAGCTGGACAGTTAACCGTCTAGAATTTGGCATTTGTTTTGTAGCTGCTAGTTTGCTTACTTAGCAACGATGATGCACACTACAAACATCTTATTTGGAGACAGACAGGAATGCTCACCACCTTCAGCTAGATGCCATCAGACTAGCAGCTCCGGTACCACCTTATTTTTAAAAGTTTTAAAACATTGTGTTTCCACATAGGGTGAGGTAGGTTTTCCCCTCCCCTTAATCAATTAAATCATGATTTAAAAACTGCATTTTATATGTAGTCTGGTATCTAATATTAAAAGTGTGACAACTCAGAAAAAAGAAAACATTTCGGTCAGTTCTTACACAGCAGGGAACACCTGTAGACACATGGGACAGCTCTGCAGCCCGCCTCCCACGTCTGTTGTACCACACCTCCGCACCTCATCTTCCTTTTTATGTTCAACCTCTTTCTGCAGAGGAACTCTGTCAGACACCTTCACCCAGGATGTGAGAAGCTGCTTGCTGACTGGTAAACTCTCTTTCCTCCCCTCCTCTCTCTTGGCACTTGAGGACCCTGATGATGATGCTGCCTCCTCCCAGATGTGCAGGGATGGATGCTGTGTTTTGCTAGGCGATTGAGGAGATGTTATCTTGTGAGTGGGACTCTGCCTGCTGTGAGACAGTCCTCTGACAGGGTTGGTGTATGGTGAGAGGCCCTGCTGGGAGGAGCTGAGCCTGACAGGATCTGGGCTCAGTGAAGTGCTTGGAGAAGGACGAGAGGGTTCAGGGAAGGTAGAAACTTCACTGTTGAGGTCAGACCATCCCTGTTCTTCTAACCCTAGTGGTAATTGTCTCTAAAGAGAAAAACAATAAGAAAATAGAGATAAGGTTTCACAATAAGTGTGTGGAACTTGCAGAGCATGCTGTGGAGTGTTGATCTTTGCTTTGATTTAGATGATTTAGAAAGCACCGCTGTCCCCTCCTGAGCTGCCTGAAGGTTTGCCAGATTCGCTTCAAGGCTGTCCAAAAGTCTTTTTCCACGGCCTCACCGAACCCCTCCCACACCCGTTTACGCTTCAGCCACCACCCGAGCCGTGTTCCGCCTGGCCTGCCGGTACCTGTCAGCTGACTCTGGAGTCCCACAGGCCAGTCAAGCCCGATAGGACTACTTCTTCAGCTTGATGGCTCCCTTCACCTCCAGTGACCACTGTCTGGTTCGGGGATTACCACCACAATCTGTCCAGCCCCCCCGATCCAACTCACCACCAGGTGGTGATCAGTTGACAGTTCAGCTCCTCTCTTCACCCGAGTGTTCAGAACATACAGCCAAAAATCTGACGTGAGCATTGAATTCTCCCAGTAGGATGATGGAGTCACCGGATAGAGCACCCTCGAGCACCCCGCCCAGCGACTCCAAGAAGGGTGGGTACTCTGAACTGTCATTTGGTGCATAAGCACAGTCAGGACCCGTTCCCTGGCTTGAAGGCCGTCCACCAGTAAAAACTCCAACGTACAGGCAGTAAGCCGAGGGGATACAAGAATGCCCACCTCAGCTCGCCAGCCTCTCACTGAGGGCAACTCCAGACTGGAACAGAGTCCAGCCCCTCTCCAGGAGACTGGTTCCAGAGCCCAGGCCATGTGTTAAGTTGAGCCCGACTATACCTAGCTGGTATCTCTCAACCTCAAGCACTAGCTCAGGCTCCTTCCCCACCATGTCCTGATAGCCGGGCAGCCGCCTGACACACATTGCACCCAACCTACAGGAGGGCGGGCCCATGCCTCCTCTTCGGGCTGTGCCTGGCCTGAGCACCAGGGGCTAATGCCCAGCCACCTATTGGCCCACTATTGTTCATGTGCATAATCACATGGGTCATTACAATCAGTGGTTTCAGGTGAAACTATCTTCACCCCACTCGATTTAGTGACCTGTTGAGGTCACCTGAAGAAAAGTGTGAGTGGGGGTTGAGGCATCTAGGAAGGGAGCTCAGGACTGCATTGTAAATAAGGGACAGTTTGTGTTGTTATTCACCACCTCTGCTCAGTGGCTTCTTCAACTCCTCTTCAAACATTTATCTTTCCGGTCCAAAATGTGAACATTGGCATCTTTGACAGAGTGTCCTTTATCCTTTAGATGCAGATGCACAGCTGAGTCTTGCCCTGCCGAGGTGGGGACTCTCCACCACTGAAGAAGATAAGAGGTGAAATGTCTTCAAGAAACTTAAAAGAAGTCTAGTCACTGTTTTCAAGCTCCAGAGACTACCATGATCTGGATGACTGAGAACCTACACAGACATATTGTGATGGATCTTGTAAGACTCCTTTTGCTAAGATCAAAGAATTGCTTTATCATCACTTTATGATAATGTGCAATTTATCACAATACAATATTCTTTTGTTAATTCAGTTCAATTTTATTTATATAGCGCAACATGTTTCAATCACGTCTGTGTAGATTCTCAGTCATCCAGGTCACAGTAGTCTCTGGAGCTTGAAAAAAAAAAAAACACGCCCCCCTTCACACCTCGGCACGTGTCTACGCATATGAACAATAGAGGGTCATAGCCACCTCCAGGGGACCACGCCCACAGGGGTTTAAATACCTGGGTCTCTCCACCATTTGGTTGAGAACTGAAGAAGCCTTTCGGATGAGAGGAGAAACTCTTCAAGTAACAAAAAGAGGTCCAGTCGCCTTTTTTCAAGCTCCAGAGAATGTTTCAATCACAACAAACAGTCGCCTCAAGGTGGTTTATTTTGTAAGGTAAAGACCCTACAGTAATTACAGAGAAAACACAACAGTCAAAACGACCCACTATGAGCAGCACTTGGCGACAGTGTGAAGGAAAAACTCCCTTTTAACAGGAAGAAACCTGCAGCAGAACCAGGCTCAGGGAGGGGCAGCCATCTGCCCCGACTGGTTGGGGCTGAGGGGAGAGAGAGAGGACAAAAGACATGCTGTGGATGATTAAATGCAGAGTGGGGTATAAACAGAGTCTCTGGAGCTAGAAAAATAGAGTAAAAAACATAGTAACAGAGTTTTAAAAAAAAAAAAAAAAGGTGAATGAAAAGAAACAGTGCATCATAGGAAACCCCCCAGCAGCCTAGGCCTATTGCATAGGTAAGGGATGGTTCAGGGTCACCTGATCTTCTGATTTGAGGCTTTCCTTTTCAGAGGAGCCACAGTATCCAAAGTCGTACGCAGTGAGGATGTAAAACTATTG
>JAVDPK010001805.1:0-17022 GCA_034780415.1 Cichlasoma orientale | reverse complement strand
GATAAATAAAAATTGTCTACCTCATTTTAAGTTATCGTACGATTAATTGATTTATTGTTTATCGCGACAGGCCTATCTACCATACACACACATTCATACTCTGACACAAGCGTCGGAGAGCAACTTGGGGTTCAGTATCTTGCCCAAGGATACTTTGGCATGTGGCCCGGAGCAGCCAGGAATCGGACCGCCGACCTTCCGATTGGTAGGTGACCTGCTCTACCTCCTGAGCTGCAGTAGTTTGAATCATATCTGACAGATTCCGATTTGTGGATGTAAATGCGGACTCTTCACACACAAGCGTTAGGTACAGAGTTCCGCAGGGTTCCGTTCTGGGACCAATACTTTTTACATTATACATGCTCCCCTTAGGCAATATTATTGGAAAACACTGCATACATTTTCAGTGCTACAGTATACAGATGACACCCAGCTTTATTTATCTATGAAGCAAGATGATAGAAAGTACAGGAATAAAAGCCTGGATGACTTCTAATTTCCCACTGATAAAGCTGAGGTTATTGTGCTTGGTCCTTAAAAATAGAAACATGGTGTCTAACCAGATTTTTACTTTAGATGACATTACCTTGGCCTCCAGCACCAGTGTGAGGAATCTTGGAGTTATTTTTGTCCAGGATATTAAACAAATATGTAGGATATATTCCTTCATTAATTTATGCAATATCACTATAATTCGAAACATTTTATCTCAGAGTTATGCTAAAAAGCTAATTCATACATTTATTACTATAGGCTGGACTATTGTAATTCATTACTATCAGATCTCTCTAAAAGCTCCCTCAACAGCCTTCTGCTCTTTTCACTCCCTGTGTGTTTATACGCCACTACTCCCATTAATCATTAGTAATTATTAAAGTCTGGCTCTCTCCCATATTACATCTTTTGTCCTGTCTCTCTTTACTCTCTTCTCTTTCCCCTCACCCCTAACCGGTCATGGCAGATGGCTGCCCCTCCCTGATCCTGCTTCTGCTGGAGCTTGCTTGCAGTTTAAAGGGAGTTTTACCTTCCCACTGTCACCAAGTGCTTGCTCATATGTGGTTGTGTGAGTGACAGAGTTTCTTTCTAATATCGTAGAGCCTTTACCTTACAATACCTTTGAGGCGACTGTTGTTGTGAACTAGTGTTATATAAATAAAACTGAACTGACGTGTGTTGAGTTTGAGCAGCAGGTAACTGATGGTTACAGTCAAATTAATGCAATAGTAACCACTGTTTTTGTTCCATGTTTATGTTTTGAAGCCTTGTTGACTTTTTGTCTCTTAACATAACAACCTGGGAAAATGACTAACATACCATAATATGTGTGCAAAAGCTGTTTAATATTTGCTAAGATACCAAGTCTTCACAATCCAATATATTCCCATCCAAATGCATTCAGTAAACACATATTAACATAATTTTTCTGGGTATGGAAAAATATTGACTTCTCATAAAAGCGATATTGTGTGACAGGGAGGATACATGTAGGATTTTTAGATTCTCAGAGGCACGCCTTTTGTTTTTGATTATGGCCAGTGGCGATTGCTTTATGCTGCAGAGTCATTTATAAGGAATGACATGTTGCACATAGACCTGTTTCACTCTTCTGTGCAACACTGCAGTGCAGCAGTGGGTCATGGTGCATCATTATGTGGACGAGGCGTCATCAGCCAAATACGTAAGTGCAGGCTTTTCTTCTGTTTTTCTTCTTTCTGCAAAAAGCACTACATTTGCAATGGAACACACCCTCTGTGCTAAATTCGATTTGTCTAACCTTAAACTGCACTATGGCTGAAATACAAGACACAGACAGGCTGGGTCTTACTGTCAGTGTGTCTCTGTCCTGAGCCTTTCCGCTGGTGGCTATTACTGCTGTATTCACTCCTTTCCAGGGAGGACAGGGTGCCGTTTGTCACACTGCTGGCCTCCATGCACAGCTGGGGGTCCTTTAGCCTGTCCTCTTCTGGGGGTGGTTCTGGAGGAGGCGGCAGGTCTACGAAGGAAGAGGTGAGGGGGAAAGGGTGTTTAGAATGTAAGTAAGAGAACTTTTACTTCCATTTTCACTCAGGTTTCTGTTAAATAATTATTTAGTTTCAAACAAACGACAGTACTTTATCAGCATTCTCCTTTCTTGTTGCTGTTGTGTCTCACTGAGGGAACAAAGACACTCGTTTTCCTTTAGAAAAAGTGGAAATTTAAATAATTTTCCACTTATTAAGAGGTGTGTTCTGTGCAGCAGACAAGCAGCCATGTCTTGTTGCTTCCAACGTTATGGATTCACAGTGGACTGCAATTTTAGATTATTATCATCTCCAATGGCGATAATCATGCTTATCCAGCAAATACATGGCGAGTGCAGAAAAAAACAGTCTGCAAGCTAAGATTATGACTCACATGCACAATCAGGAACGCCCTTATCTCGCCGCTGTACCAGAGCTGTGCACAGTCACAGACGGTGATGTAAACTATCTGTATCCGTCAGTGACAAAGGAGCACGTCAAACGTGAATGCCTCCATCAGTTTGGTGAAACGTTATGAGAAGCACATATCTGAATCTGCCCACCTCCTTGTATGTCTCTTCTGTAAGCTGCAGTCTTAGACACCTTTTTTTTCACTCTTGATTTTTGGCTGGGAGGAGTACATGTATTTGTGGGGGAGGAGCGGCTGTGCACTGTAAGAGAAAAGGGAAAAATAATCAATAGTAAACAGATGATGCACATGGAGCACTTCTCTGTATTCTGCATGCGTGCATTTGGCGTGTTTGCATGTGCGCGTCAGCCACTTTACTGGGTGTAGTGGCGCTGATGCCGTCTTCATTCGGAGCTGGCCCCTGGCTCTGGAGGCAGCGATGGGCAGGACTCTGGCACTGCAGCATGCCAACTTCTGATGAGCTGTGATGCTGTTGGCCGGAGAGGCTAGGGGTGGACTGGGTGAGCGGCGAGCTTGGCGCCTGGGGAACTGGCACAGGACCGCAGGGTAACCTTCTGCTTTGGGAAGTGAGGGCAGCGTGTTACTGGAGAGAAAAATAAACTGAAGCAGAAGCTGAATCTGGTTGTTGAGGTGCATGTTTAGGAGTGAGGTTTGCTATACAACTAACTGTATGATTTCTTTTGTTTTTTGGATTGTGTCATTTTTGCCTGGCTTCTCTTGGCATGATTAATATTGACATTTCATTGTTTTTTAAAGTGCTAATTTATATGCTACTTCACAGCCAGCTGGCTCACAATGACCACTGCTAGCCAAAAGGAGTAGCAAGTGATTCCAGCGCTGCTGTAAAAATAAAATGCACATTTCAGTTTTGCCTATTAAATTTGTACATTTTAAAAATAATTGTCTCTCAAGTATTCTGAGACATTAGCTAAAGTTCATAAAGTGCACTCAAATGTGAGCACAACCACAGTAAGCACATACCGTGACAGCTGCTGGCCATCTGATTGGTTGTGACGGGGGAGGTCATGGTGGGCTTGGGGCTCCTCGTGGGGTGAGGGGGTGAGCGTGGCGGTTGACTGGTGACTGTAGGAGGTGGCAGGAGAGGAGGCGTTGTTCCTCTGAGGGGGAGAAGGTCTGTCCTCGCAGCCTTCCATCAGGTACGTCCTCTCAGGGAGAGGTGGACACCATTCCTCCTCCGATCTACGTGCGCAGCGGAGAGGGTTATAGCCCGAGGACGCGGTGTGCAGCTGCACCTTACCTCGATGTGTTGTAAAGTTATTGTTGAGGAGCAGCCCGTTTTCTCAGTCTCTCAAATCCAACTAGCTAAGAGGGTTTTTAAAGATTAATGATGTTCTTTCAGGCTCGACTTAAGTTAGGGGGCCCCGCCATCGGCAAAACTGCAGGAGGCTAAGCTTCCACTTGAGCGGTACTGCAGCTACGAGAGTGATGCTGAATGGTAGCTTTGCTATGAGGTTGCAGAGTGCAAGTGGTAAAGGTGAGCATAGCTAATTGTGTTTCAAGGTTGGAGAAAACAGCGAAATCACTAAAGCAGTTGACCGAGGCTGAGGTAATTGAGTTTTTAAGGGCAGAACCTTAAAAGCAATGCTGGCTTTTAGACTTAGTGTCCTCTAATGACCACATTAGCTCTAAGTGATTATACAACAGCGCAATACTAATTTAGAGAGACGTGTGTCTGAGAAAGAGGAGGTGCAGGGATGTGACTCACCCCAGGTCCATGCTCTCTGGGAGTTCGTCATCCTGCTCACACTGTTTCAGCTCTCCTATGGGCGGAGGCGGGGGCAAGGACTCCATCCAGGTCAGAGACGGGGTCTTGACAGCCTTCCCCATCGCCTTCTGCTTGGGCTTACCTACAAAAAAAAAAAAAAAGCATTAATTAATTAATTTTTTTTAAAAATAATCTGTGATTTAAGTGAAGAGGAGGTTTTGTCACAACGAGCTGGTTTGTCGTGAGCATATTTTGACACATACCCCAGCAGGCCCGTGGCTCACAAATAGCAGTACGGGGGCAGCAAAGTGTGATTTTCAGAACCACTGAGTGCATGTTAGCCAAACTGCCTCCGTGCACAAATATAAAAAGATATTAAAAGTCATGATGATTACTCAGACAATAATGAAAAACACCGTTTCCTTTGGTCTTTGAATTGAGCCCAGAAATAGCGTTTTACCAGAAAAGAGCTGAGGAAGCAGGGAATCCTCGCAGCTCACGAGCTGAATAAATAATTTGCATTTTTCTTTAAAAAAAAAAAAAAAAAAAGACATGAAAGATGAAGCGGTTCTGAGAGCAGCTGCAGCTTAATTGTTTTAAGTCTAATGACTGAAAACATCACATGCAGACTCATAATGTAAAACTGGACCTAGTAAAAAGAAACACTGAAATAATAAAGCCAAAATATGACAGAACAGGTCCTTTCCCATATTTGTGTGTTTAAAATGTCAAATTCACACATTGTGAAATGTTCCCTCACCACTGCCGCGGTCTAGCTGGGCGTACTGAGCTCCAGAGGGACCAGGCTGGGTGATCCAGTGGCCATCATCTTGCTGCTCGCCACCGTGGGCTGGCGCTTGTGTCTGATTGGTGAAGGGCATGATGGAGGTGGAGGCATAGGGGGTGGTGGAGCTGTGCTGGGCGTAGGTGAAACTGTGCAGATCCTCGCTGGTGGCGTCGATCGTGCTGTAGATGGGACCTTCGGTGGAGCCTCCCATGCTGTACTTCTCTGTCTGATTCAGGTAGTTGGAGATGCCGGCTTCTACACAGAGAGGGAGGTTGCATTTAGCAAAGCTCTCGCTTGTCGAAAGCGTAGCGTCACAAAAACAGCCATTCCCACCATTGTAGTATCGCTCAGCTGTGTCGTGATTGGTGGGGCAGCAGTTGACGGCCTCTTTGCCGTTGTGAACCAGGTTGGTGGTGGGCCAAGAGTCTGCCAGCCACGGGTAGTTGCCCATGTTGCCTCCCAGCACTCCTGGCCTGCAGAGACACTCTGGCATTAACTGGAGGCACAGTGGGACAGTGCAACAGCAAGTACAACTGTCCAGATGGAATTAGAGAGTAGCAGAGAAAAAGCTGCATGCAGACGGTGAGAAGTGCTTCAAGCATGTGGTGTGAATTTAAAAAGGAGGAGAACCAAGATTCACAATAACACACAGACCATGTCTTTGCCCATCTATCCTTTATTGCAGAGCCTGTTTGGGGAACTGTACTAGTAGGATATAAAGATAGGATATAAATCAATTACCTTCCATTGAGTCCTGCTCCCTCTCCATGAGGGAAACCAACTGCAAAAGACAGAGAGGAAGGGAATGATCAGGAGCCGTACACGGGCTCATCAATCAATGATTTTTGTGTCACACTTTTGGTTCAGTCGAAATCCCACTCTCATCATGTAGAGTCAGCTGTTTGCATTTCCCCAAACTATCAGTGGAAAAACCCCCAAAACAAACAAACAAACAAACAAACAAACAAACAAACAAACCCTGAACCCTGTGCCTGTAAACTATAACAGGACCTTATGAGCAGTAGTTATACTGCTCATATAGTTAAACTCAGTACATGGAGGTACTGGGTTTAACTGAGGAGTGAATTACACTGTGACTGTTTTTAAGTTTCTGTTAGTTTTTTTAAATTTAGAACAATTTTGTTGGCTCCAAAAAAAAAGTGTTTAAATATGAAATGCCCATGGCAACTTTCTGGAATCCACTTCCATGGTAATTTCACTGACTTTCATAAGCGCAGAGTATCATCGCAGACAGCAGACGCAGAGAGCTTCAGGTCAGGAACAATGCATAATTCCACACCGTCATCATTCTCCCTCACCTGCTGGTGCGTAGGCGAAGGAGGCGGTGTAGTGGCTCAGCTCCTTCCTCTTCTTGCGGCGGCAGTAGATCCAGACGCTGAATCCCATGAGGATGACCCAGCAGGCTCCCCCGATGCCGGCGATGAACGCCGGCTGCTTGACCACATCTGTGATCTGCTCAGCCAGGCTCAAGCTGCTCTCCTCACCGCCGTTGCTCTTGCCGCCTTCGCCTTCGCTTCCGCCTGCTAGCGAGGGCTGTTCAGCTGGCGGTTCTGCGGAAGATAAACAAGACGAGGAGATTTAAACGAGAAAAAACAGTCGATGTTCTTTTTGGTTGGTTTGTGTACTCAAAAGAACCCAGCAATCAATAAACTTATTTCTACCTTTAGAATTCTTAAATGAACCCGACACAGGGGATGATGACAGAACCTGAGATCTAACATAATTATCATCAAAGTTTATGCTACAATGCTAATATTTGCTAATGAACAATTCCCAGGAACACGTGAGGTTGATGAAAACATCTTTAGTTTTGTTGGAGCTTTCAGGAATGTGACTGCTAGAGCTACATGGAGGACTTCAATATTTTTATTGGGATTCATCCTCTGGGAAACAAGAATGTCTGCACCAAATTTATCCACGGTAAGATGTATTTGCCTCTGCATTTACACCTCGGCCCACTGCTCTCATTCTCATTATTTTTGTGGACTCACTGATGAGAACGGGCATCGGCTGACTGTGAGCGCCAACCCCGGCGCCGGTCACCGCTGCCACCTCCACGTGGTAGAGCACTCCGGGCACCAGGCCTTTCAGCAGCGTGGACAGCGTGCTGCCGTCCACCGTCCTGTTAAAGTAGTAGCGCGTCTGGTTGTCACCACCACTGCTCGTGCACCAAACCTGTTTGGAGACAGAAAGTCTGCCCTTAATTTCTTTGATACTTCAGACTCGTTCACATTTGATTCAGTGATGACATTGGTAACTACAGCCTGCCAGTTTTATTTGCTCAAAACTATGTCAGAGTCAGATATTTTTATCGTTCCATGTATAGCCAAACCTCTGTGTTTACTTCTTCTTTTCACATTTACCCTGAGAGGAAAAGGGAGCGGCAGCAGAGCTCACCAGGAAGAGGAGAAGTGCGAAAACATCATCAAAATTTTAAAAACACAGCATGAAAAGTACAGACAGCGACTGCACCGGAGACTTTTCATTGTTTTCACTTTGCTCTTCTCCACGGCTCTCTGATGGACCAACAACAGCGCAGGCAAGAGTGCCACCACACTGCCTCCATCTGACGGCAAACACTCTCTGCAGGTAGACAAACCGCCTCCACACCACCGCCGCACAAACACAAAACACGCGTAATGCTGCTGAGTGTCAGACGTGTGACGTGACCCGGCTGCCGTGCGTTTACCCTGTACTCCTGGATGATGCCGTTTTGCGTGTCGCTGGGCGGAGGCTCCCAGGAGACACTAACGCTGGAGCTGTTGCCGAGCTTCACCGTCGCCACTGTAACAGCTCTGGGCGGTGCACTGGGTACTGCGAGAGGTGGGGGACAACATTTATGTCATTCCAGGTGTGGAATATTTTGAGCACAGTAAATGATTAACAAAAACTTGAAGCAGTAAAAGAGAAGAGACATGAAAGCGCGGTTGTAGCAGGACATGAAAGACTATATGAGTTATTAATGCTCCTCATTGGAGCAGGTCAATTCGTAAGCGCTCGTGGCGAATTCGCCTGCTTCCTTGTTTTTTTAATCTGGAGTTTGGATCAACCAACATGAACCCCAGGCTGCCAGAACCGCAGCGCGTGGAGGCCGAATTTAATGAAAACAGTGATCAATATAAATGAACTTAAATTGCAGAGGACATAAAATTAACCTGAAAATGAGATAACACAACTCAGATTTATGTGGTGTCATACAGGCTAATGAAAAGGCCCTGCAGTGTCAAAGAAAACCTAGCACACTTTATTAAAGCACTTTTCTTTGAAGATTTCTTGATTGCAGACTTATTACCTTCTTCTGGAGTCCGAACCAGCACCGTTCTGCTGTCCTTGCCCTGGAACTCATCAAAGTAGGGGCGGATCTTTATCTCGTACTCGGTTCCTTTGAGCAAGCTGGTGAGGACGGTGCTGCGCTCCGAGGGGGAGTTGATGTCCTGGAGGAGCCACATCCCCCCGCTGGGCCGGTAGGACAGACGGTAGCCCTGGACATACTGAGACTGACGATCGACCTGAAGGAGTAGAGGTCAGCATGGGAGGAAAATGAGGGAAGGCGACAAAGGGGAGAGATGGCGAGGAAGCTTTGCTGAACCTAAATGAATCCTTGTTCTCCAAATCAAACAGATGTGAGCTACTCACAGTCCAGGATACTCGAATGGAAGCAGCTGTTAGCATGACAGGGTCTTGAAGCTGGACGGCCACTTCTCCCAGCTCCCTCTGGACCTGTTTGTGGTCCACTCCCTGACCCGTAGGGCTCACATCTGAGGGAAAACGCACACATTCCCTTCTCGTCAGAGCGCTGCTGTCAGTGCCCTAACCCACAGCGCTGTGTTCCTAACAACTCCAGGTACTGTGTGAGTCATGCCGCATTCGGTGAAAGGGGGTTACAGGCTGACCTTGTGTTCTGACAGGCTCAGAGATGGGGCTCGGGTCGCTCAGCCCGTAGGTGTTGACAGCGCGGACGATGAAGAGGTAAACAGTGTTGGGAAGAAGGCCCGTGATGGTGTGCGTCTCCATCTTGACCATGTCGGCTACAGTCTGCCACGTGCTCCCTGCTGATTGGCTATAAAAGCATAGAAGAAGAAAAAAAGAAGTCAGATATTCATTTCAAAAAACTGTGTGACAGTATATTAATATCCATCCATCCATCCATCCATCCATCCATCCATCCATCCAGATGGATGGACAAGAGTAAAGTAACTAGTATCATCAGTTTGTAGCTGTTTGTCTATCAGCATCTTTACTCAAAAAGCTGAAAGGAGTGAAACTTGCTGGAAAAGTGGAGCATGAAGCTCTAATGAAGAATCTGATTATGTTACCATGAAGATCGCCGGCCTCAGCAGAGGAAACTCCTCCAGTTACTTATGCTTTAATGTAAGTAGCGGCTGAAGTGAAGCTAATTATTCTTTGAAAAAGCTGCAGCTGAAGATTATTATGCATCTGTTGATTATTTTCTGCTTGGCTGACAGGAGTCCAGGAAATAATCAGCACCAGCTTCTAACCAAGAAATCATTAATATCAACTAAAAAGGACGTTTTGTTTTTTTTAACCACCTCATGCTCACTGAAGATTTTGGGGGTTCTTTCTAATATTGTAGGGTCTCTGTAAGATAAAGACCCTACAATATTATAGTACAAGGACTATGAGATGCATGTTGTTGTGAACTGCTGATATATGAATTTAAATGCAGGGTCTTTACCTTACAATACAAAGCGCCTTGAGGCGACTGTTTGTTGTGATTTGGAGCTAAACAAATAAAATTGAACTGAACTGAATTAGAATAACAGTTACAATAAAGCCAATCCTGTAAACTGGCAACAAATATTTTATTTGCTTATATAGTATTTTACTGAATTTATAGTTATTTAACAATCACATGTAACAGTGGCTGAAGCTTTATATGATTTTCACCATGTCAAAGCAAACAATTCCATTACCAAGAAAACTGTTCTATAACTTCGTGATTTTCAACATGCTTCATCAAAGTTATCTGATCTCTTCTAGTTGAGTCGAACGAGTAGCCTTTCCTGGCTGATGCCACAGAAGGATATCATAGAAAGGCAACATGTAAAAGCATGTAAGCGTCTGCAGCAGCGTCACATCACAGTCAGGAGTGCTTTGCGATGGTGATTTGATGTGCGGGTTCACGATTAACCAACGCACCGGAAGCTCTCTGGGCAACAGCACGCTCTATTTTGGGCTTCCTCCAATAGTCAGTTCAATTCAGTTTTATTTATATAGCACCAATTCACAACAGCAGTCACCTCAGGGCACTAATTTTACTTATTTATTAAACAATAGTAGATGTGAGCAAAGTTTCCCAGCTCACATAACTTTGTGCTTGAGAGATCTTCTCCCAGTGATACAGTTTACTGTCCTGATGAATTATGGAAGTGGGCTCGCGAGGAGGCACAGCTGCCGACATAAAATGAGGGCATGTTCTTGGCCTTGTGGCACTGCCCCAGACAGATGCATTATTCCACCACCCCCAACCACGACCCCTCCCGCTGCCTCTCCCCGTTTCTCCGTGAATTTATTGTCACCTTGGCAGAGAGGCGGTCACAAAGGCCTCCCCAGCCATGAACTACCTTAATGTTGAACTGTAACAATTAGACCAAAGAGGGGAGCGACTCATAAATATTTTGTGTGCTTGAGCACAAGCCGCCCTGTGCACTGGATTCAAGGTAATTGTGTGGTGGAGGAGAGATACGCACGCAGCTGCACGCAGGGGGAAATTAATACAGCATCACCAGGAAAATGGAAAGTGTGTCTTTGCACATTAAATAAACTCCATTTATACTGCATAAAGTGTAGCCACACACACCAGCCACAGCCCTTGCACTTCCCCGCGCTCCTACAAACAAACCGTAGTACCTCGGGCAAGGAAATGTTGTTGTAAACATCCCAGCTGTCCCCTCCAGCTGCTTTACTCAGAATCCGTTTGCATTATTCGGAAATGTTCTGCCGCTGCCGCAGGCCACAGTGGACGTCTGGATCTGATTAGGCGCTGCCGGTGTCCCCATCTTTATCAAATTGGAAGGACACGTTTCCTCTGCCTATCTTCATCTAGAGGCTTCCATCCATCCAACAGGCAAGTCCTGTTTAGCTAAATCTATTCTGGGCCTAATTAATCCAAGACAGGTGAAGGTACCTGAAGGGTTCTGTGGAGGTTCTCTCAGACTCAGATCAGAGTACTTTAGGTTGTTAATCAAGGTGTTATCCCATTGCATCAAATTAATAATATCATTTTGTCCACTTTAATCTGCCTCACTGTAGTCTCACGTTGCCATCTCCCCATGCAATTTATTCGGACTTTTCCTGTCCTCTGGAACACGAGTGTGTGGAGCAGGCCCGTCTGTCCCTTTGATTTGAAACTAGAACTTAATGTGCTGTTTGCAGAGACACTTCTTTATCTCCTGTCCTCAATTCTTTTGAGTCACTGTTTGATGGTGGAAGACTCCGCTGTGTTTGGGGGGGTGGGCACGGCGCACAGTGGAGCACAGACAGGTAAAGAAAAACACATAAACACTAACAAGGTAGTAGAACCTTAGTAGAAAAGTAGAAAACCAAACAAAAAAAAGAGGCAGGAAAATGTTGGGACTTCTTATTGTTTTAGCTAGTGTCCAGTATCCATTACAGTAGACTAAATCATAGATTGCAGTATGGGCACGAGGACGTCCCACAGCTGCAGCTCACATTCCTCTCCCTCGAGCTCAGAGTGGAATAAACTCTCTCACCAGCAGCAGCACTGATGAAAGAGCAATGCTCTGTTTATTGCGTTTGGGCCATGCAGCACGCATATTATTGACAGTGGATAGCACCACCTTAATGAGTGTGAGTTACACCCCCCCCAAGCAGGGGTGGTCTTGGCTAATGGTGATCTCACGGGGGGGGGGACAGCGGGATAATCAGACTATGGAGAAGATGACTTGACTGCATTGTATTCTGTAGTTTTTCTGTGATTCTTGTTCTTCCTTTCCTGATTTAATATGAAGTTGGAGTCACATTAAAGAGCTCAAAACCTAGAATTTCAGAATTCTCTGCTTCCCAGAAGAAAAAGGTTTTCAAGCTCTAAAAGGACCTCTGCTTCTGCAGCTAAAACACATTAGGGCTCCACTGCTAAGTAAAGAAGGGGAATGACTGGAGGCAAATGCAAATGGACTGGCACTTATATAGAATTTTTCTACTCCAGCTGAGCACTCAGAGCACTTTTTACTACAAGCGTCATTCACCCAATCACACAATGATACAAATGCTTCTGTCTTAGATTCACGCACACTCTGATGGATGCATCAGGGGTTACACTTGGGGTTTAATATTCAATTCAAATTTATTCATATAGTGCCAACAAACAGTTGCCTCAAGGCGCTTTATATTCTGAGCTATATTGTAGTATCTTGCCCAAAAATACTTCAACATGCAGACTGGAGGAGCCAGGGATCACACCACCAACCTCCCACTGGTCGATGACCCTCTCTACCTCCTGCGTCACAGCCACATGTGTGAAGAGCATACAGTCCTGCCGAGCATATCAGTGCCAACTTACCTAAAGGCCTCGATGATGTAGGAAGTGACGGCGGCTCCTCCTTCATGGGCATTGGGTTGCCAGGTCAGAGAGACGCTGTTCTTGGACACATCTGTGACTATGGGCTTGTGTGGCGGGCCCGGGAGCTGGAAGGGCTCGGTGGCCTGAGCTACCGACACGTCTGCGGTTTCTGAACGGCGAGGAAAGCGAACAGGAAGGAGGAGAGAGGGAGGAGAAGTAGGGGAGGTGGCAGAGTGTGGTTCACATTTGATTATAGCGTCTGCCTCCAGTGCTACTGTTTCATTACGTCCTCTCTGTAATCCCGCTAATGTTGACTGAGCATTTGCATCACCATCGCCGCAGGCGGAGCTCCTCACCTTTAACAGACTTTGTGATTTTTCTGTTACATCTGAACCAACCATTATGACACTAATGGTCAAATAACAGACTTAGGTGTCATCAAAGCAGTTTGTTAAGCCATTATGTCTTCATTTAATGTCAAATAAACACACATTTACTGCTTAAATATTTTATATACTAATGCCTGATGCACTGCAGTGGGTATAGCCACACAAAGCACTTAAATAGATGGGGTGCTTTAAGACAGATGACACCTCACATTTGCACCCCAAATGTGCTCATCAGCAACACCCAGTTACTGACATTTAGATCTGCAGTTGGCTCAGGAACAGCAGGGGTTAAGGGCTTTAATTAGACCCGGCTACTTGTTTCATTTTAGCAATTACACAGACAAGAGGAACACTACCTACACTCTGGCTTTTTAAAGTGAATTCACACGTCCTACACCCAGCCATAGCTGCTAAGTTAACCGCATTAATAAGGAAGAGAAGTGACAATCAGGATGACTATTTTTATACAGCACTTCACGTACATAGACCTTTTCTTTCCGGTCACATCTCTGTGTTGTTATATGCAGCCACTTCATAGCGCTTCCATTTGCATGCATTTAAAATCACCCAGAGACAATTTACCTTTGACTGTGAGCACTCCACTCCAGCTCGTCTCACCGCTGGAGCTGCTAGCCAGGCAGGTGTAAACCCCAGAGTCTGTTTCCTGGCAACAGTAAAAATGTGTATCATTAGTTTAGTGTGCATGCATGTGCGAGAGTGTGATACTATGGTAATGCACCCATTAGCAGTGATTGAGACTAAATGTCATATCTCTCCAACCAGATTGTTTGCGCACAGAGTGCCGAGCAGTGGGAAGTCGGTGCGGATGAAGAAGCTACTGGAGCAGAGAGATGTTATTAATGCAGAGTCAACCAGGTAACCGCACCTTCGCTCCACTTTCACATCGCAGAAAAATACGCTTTTCAGTGTCAATTTGTATCATTGTGCCAATATATTTAAAAAAGGCTCGCCATCTTTTAGTTATCTATATAAATATCTGAAGACCATTTCTGACATCGAACACTGCTACCGTCATCCGCCTGCTGCAGGGATTCTCTCATTCGGACATTGCTGCTACTCATGCTTCCATTAAGGTACTCAATAATTGCCATACACACATGATTGAAGAGCATGGGGACGAGTGCCCGCGTCGCTCTCATTTGTTTCTGTGGTGTGGCAAATTAAGGAGAGTTTAAACTTATCTGGAGACGTTTTGAGCTTCTTACTTCAACACTGACATTTTTATTGCCCGTTTCTACCTGTCATGATCTCTCTTTGCCCCCTCTGCCAGCGCTGTCCACATCCCATCTGCTTCCACAGAAAGCCCCCTTTTCATTCACAAGGTCAACCTCATATTGCTGTGCTAGGTTTGCATATGCAACAAACTTACTTGGGGACAATAGAGAAATAGTTAAGTGTGATTCCTCCGCTATAAAGCAAATCTGTTTTCAGCTGCAGTTTGGTTAAGTTTAGGTTATTTGGCAGAGAGAGACTGAAAGGCTGTGCCGTCTTTTACTCTGGCTGCATCAGCTGTGAGAACTGATGGTGCTCGTGGCAAAGGTTGCAACTCTAGCAGGCGCGCAACAGCACGTTTCCAACAGAAGCTACATTAAGCTACACAGAGCAGATGAAGGGGGCGGAAAGTGAGACGCAGGAAAAGCGCAGACAATCTGATCGAGTTTCAAAATACAAGACACGGTGCAGATTAAACACCAGCATGCTGATCAGATTGTATGTGAGCCAAAATCTGTGCGCGTCCTCAAACGTCTGCTGATGCCTGGAGTTCTCACTTGGTTGTCTCTCTAGAGGGGAGGGAGGGGGCCAACGTTCATACCTCTGTTTTGTTAAAAGTGCCGCATAAATGTTGCTGCCAGACTTTTCCAAAGAGGAGAGGAAGCCATAAGAGCAGCACATTCAGATGCCATCAGATTATTGGAAAGCTGTTCATGTCTGAAAGCTGTGCTTCTGTTAACGACACCTGCTGCTGATGACGGCAGCAACTTTCAGATGACAACAGTAGTCCAGGAACGGGTGAACTTTAAAGGCCGACCGAGCCGCACGGTAATTCATTAGCACAGTTCGGATCTGGAGTGACATCCTGCGAGTGAATTCGTTCTCGTTATCATTTACAGTTCAGCACCTTAAAAAATCCTCGCATTCCTGCGAAGACGTCGGCGTAATAAATGCAGCGTTTATCTTGTTCTGTTCTCTATTATTCTTTCATAGCAGTATATTAAAAATCTGCTTCTCCTAGGAATCAATTATTGTTAACCGCACATGAATATCTTCATTCCTGCACACCTCAACACAACGTGTGCTTTAATTAACTTCTACTTTAGACATGCCGTCAAATTGGAGCTGTTTTATTTTCTTCCATAAATGATATATTCTCAGTGGACCGATCTGAAGTCAGAGCTAAAGTCAAGCTGGTGGCTTTTATGCTCCTTGTCTGATTCCTCATCTGAGGAGGAGCGTCAAAGCAAGGATCAAAGGACAGAATTTTAATGACCAGCTAGAGGTCTAGAAATTTCTAAGGGTGCCAGTCTTTCTACTCAACAGCTACTTAGCATTCTGGACAGACTATGAGCAGATGTAATTAAGAGGTGTGTGTGTGTGAGTGTGTGCGTGCACAGGTGAATGCTAGCTATTAAATTTTTGGAAAGGCGAGCCAAAAGCTAGGCGGGCTGTGAAATTGCTTACAAGAGAGGGAGATGTTGGGGGTCTCCACGCCGGGGAATCTTTCACTGTGACACCGAGGTAGCAGCGACTTGCGGGAGCAGCGCCTCTGAACATGACTTTTATTACTTTAGCTTCATCGCTTCAGGTCAGCCACCAATTTATTCCCCTTCATTCTGCTGAAAATAAACTAATCTTCAGTGTTAGATTTAAAATCAGACTCAAAACACTGAACAGGGAATAAAAACTGTCAATTTTTAGTCAAAATGGGGCTAAAATATCTTGAAGGGGGTGATAACGTAAACACAGCATATCAGGCTGGAGTGACTGGAGCTAATCATAAGAGGACATGCTGGTAGATTATAGTGACGTGAAGGCCTTCTGGACCAGAGAAGACCTGCCTCCAGGCCAGGTTTATAAACACTGATGTGCAGTTACTGGTCTAAGTAAGAATACCCTTTCGCAGCAACTGGCATCATCATAATAATGAACACCTCAAACTTTTATTAAACCTAATGGACACACTACATGATGGTGAAATTTCCTCTCAACGTACTATCACAGAGCAAAGCAGTGTGAACAGAGAAGGAAGGAAAGGAATAAACTAAAGAAGAAAATGAAACTCTGCACTAACTCGTGTGCTAAGAGCTGTTCCGTCTGTGCCCTGCATCTCCTAATAGCTTTACAGTGAGCGGATAGCAGCTGAAAGCCTGCTTCCCAACTCTGCTGTCACAGACACACACGCACAGCTCCAACCACGACACCCTCCGTCTTGTTGATGTTGCTGTAGTTGTTACTATGCCAAACCCCAAACGGCTATTATGTCACGTTCCTAATGTTGGTGGTTCTCAGGCAGCACCCCGGGGGTAATTACCCTCTGGGAGGCCCTTGAACTCCTTGGTCCAAAAGTGCCTGTAAAAACTTGGCATTTACTGTAAAAGCCCCTAAAATATAAAGATCCAGATGGAGTGATTTTGTCGTCTGATAAGCTTTTAGACTGCTGGATCCTCGGCCTTTGTTTCCTCTAAATGTAAGTGGAAGGGCTTAATGCACCGTAAGAAGGAGCAGTGCACCAATAAAACAGAAACAGAAGGAAACACGTGCATTTTTTCGTGCTGATGCACATCATGCAAAAAGCTTATCAGATTACTTAAATGAGCATAAACACACTGCACGCACAAACTGCTGGACCCAGAGTTGGAAGCAATTGCACTGCTGGCTGCTGAAGAAATTCATGAATGTCTTGCAAGTACAGCCCACGGATTCTGTCCAGTCCTAGTGTGGCACAACTAGCATTGTTACTGTACTGACGGAAGAGAGGCAGACAAACAAAAACAGGTTTAAAACTACACGTGTCACAGCTCAGTTTGCAATAAATGATGAGGGCAAAAATAATTCTCCCTGTGTGTGTGTGTGTGTGTGTGTGTGTGTGTGTGTGTGTGTGTGTGTG
>JAVDPK010001802.1:123268-133854 GCA_034780415.1 Cichlasoma orientale | reverse complement strand
GTATGTGGAGTGTGTGTGTGTGTGTGTGTGTGTGTGTGTGTGTGTGTGTGTGTGTGTGTGTGTTTAAAGGGACAGTTCACCAAAATCAAAACCAGGCGGAGGAAACTCAGTGAAGGAATCGATTAGTGGATGGAGATGAACCTGCAGTAATGAACAGGTGATCAGAGACAGGTGATCAGAGACAGGTGAGGGGATGATTTGGGTCCTCTGAGCTCTGTGTGCCTGTGAGGACGTCAGAGCAGCTTCTTCATGTTCAGGGCTTGTTGTTCCAGCTGTTTGCTCCTCCAGCTGCTGTGAGACAGTGGGAGCTGCAGGTTAGGCGGAGGTTAAGGTGAAGTCCAGGAGCTTCACGTAAAGGCGCAGGCTGTGGGGGAGAGTGGAGCTGGAGTCTCGGTGTGTGATCTATTCTGGTCTGCAGTGTGAATGTAGGACAGCTGCAGGAAGTGGAGCAGCAGCTGCACGCTGACCCTCCCCACCTCCCACTCCCGATGAAGTCCAGCTTCACGTGAGCCCTGCTGGCTCTTTGCTCTCATATCAGAGATCCCCCAGTCTCCTTCAGCTGTGCGCTGATCCAACGTGACATCATGGGGCCGTGTAGAAATAGCATGCTGCTTCAGGGCATTTTAAACTACACTGATCTGAAACACACACACACACATAGAGGTTAGTGTTAGAGTATGGGACATCACACATACAGCCAAAAACATGACCTGCACTCTCAGAGCAGGTCCCAGATCAGCTCTGTGGTAGCTCTGGTTTTAGAGAGGGATGCAGCGATCTGATATCTGAGGCGTAGATGGTCTATTCAACAATAAACAGTTTAATGGAGCCTGCTCACTCTCCTCCTCACAATATTTAAACCTGGCATTTCCTTCAGATTCCTGAAATCATGGTATCTGAATCCGAATGGGAGGAAACTGGATTGTGCATCCCTAATTATGGAATTTTTGGTTTTAGCTTAGGACCATTTTGGGCTTAGTTTGGGACACTTTTGTAATATTTTAGCTTCTGGCAGTCGTGGAGAGATTTTTTACTATAGTAAAAATACAAATACTACTTGAAGTACTTTTTTAAAACTCATAATTAGATAAAAGTACAGGTAGATATTGATTATTGTTATTTCTCGATCAGCTGATCATTTTCTACATTAACTAACAATTATATAAGAAATTCAAAGAACTAAGAGGAAAAATCATGAAAATCACAGTTGGGTGACGAATTTCAAACAAACCATTTATGAATGTTTTATGGGAAAAACTTGTAAATGTTTGCTGGGAATGGCTCCACTGTGTTCCACAGAGGCCGTGTTTGGGCCCACAGCCGAATGTTGAGAACCCCCATGTCTCACTGTTGTTTCTGTCTGTGTGGTTGCAGGTACACAAAGATCGGCTATGCTGGAAACACTGAGCCGCAGTTCATCATGCCGTCCTGTAAGCATCACACAGCAACAATTGATCGATAGAGAGAGAGAGAGAGAGAGTCTGTAGTTAAAGGAAGGCACTACCTTTTTTTAAAATAGAAACCTAACCTCTCAGCGTCTTCATCAGTTCTTCAACATGAATATTATAATTTTTCATCCAACCACACATTGAGGTCCTTTTGTTACTGTCCTAGTGGCGGTTCAGGATGTGGTGAAGAGCATATAATAAGTCTTGGTAATGCTTAAATCTAATCAGTGCCCTTTGAATGACCAACAAAGTCAGTTGTTAAGTTCAGGGCAGTCCTGTGATAGGCTCAGACTTTCCCTCTGTGATAGCTGGGATAGCCTCCAGCCCCCCTAAAAAATGGTTACTAAAAATGAATGGATGGAAGTTCAGGCATTTGTCAATAAAGGGTGCTAATGGGTATACCACTGTATCATCAGCATAGTAATGAACAGAGCTGGTGCTTATCAGTGATACCAGGTTATTTATGTACAAGGTGAACAGGACAGGGCCAAGTACTGACTCCTGTGGAACACCTTTTGTGATTTCAAGAAAACTAGACTGATGACCATCTGCACTTATTGCCCCAGTGCCACCAGTAAGATAACTGTGAAACCAGTTAGACGCATTCAAGTCAAAACCAATCAATACAAAGCCACATACACACTGGAAACAATTAGCAGTGACGTGGCGATGAGAAGGTGAACAGTATTTGGCGATTTCAAGTGACTGTGTGCAAAACAGTGCTGGTGATGTGAAGTGGGCGGGATCTATGATAAACTCTTGTCAACTTCCAGGTGAGTGACTGAAGAGACTACCCAGTGAGAGTGAAGAATACTGCTGATTGACATAGTAAACACATTAGAGGGTCATCTAGCCAACCAGAGCCAGGAACGTCCGCAAACGTCTGGCTGTTGAGGAAACTGCTTCCAGTGTTGACGCAGCCTAACTCTATCAAAGAGAATTTTAGGGTCAAAAGCCTTGCACTGCATTTTGACAAGTCAAAGATTACATAATTTAGTAACTTACATAGCACTGTGTAGGCTCTGTGTTGGCTCCAAAGGCATTTAAACAGGTTTCAAATGCAATGTTTGGATTAAAACTGACACAACTGAAAGTTTCTAGCATTTTTGAAGGTATGAGTTTTATGGAAGCTTGTTTCAAACACTGAAAAAAGCGCCAACATAACATGAAATTTCCAGTTAGCGCTGCCATTCGAGAAGTTCTGTGAAAGTACGTTATTTCCTTGTTATCCAGAAGCAGAAGGCGGGAGGCATCAGCAGTTTGACATGAACGCACTGATTTCACCTTTCATGCAGCCATCACTCGCTAGACGCCGTTCACCGCTGAAGAGCCTGGCGCCAGCTTCTTCGCGTTTGCTGTACAGTGGTAGCTCTCTGATGCTGCCCCTGCCTGATTCTGAGTGCGCGTGCATCTGCACCATCTGTTTCCTGGTAACAAAGAAATGACGTCCTTCACGGAGCTTCCTGTTTGGCAAAGCTAACTCAGATTTTGAGTTAATAAGTCAAACATTTGAGAAAATAGCTCAAAAGTTTGGCTGTGTGCAATATTTTAGTGATCCAGTCAAATCTAACAATACAAAAGGTTTAACATACCCAGCCGAGCCATTTAACTTCAATAACTAATTTTAGTTTAATCTAGCCTCAAACTGTAACAGCACAAACTGCTGTCAGTTTAAAATAATAAATATCCCACTACAGCAGATTCCAAAGGAAACGGTCTGCTTTGATGATTGATTTCCTCAGCACATCATCTGCAGCGTGTCTCACCTCTGTTACCACATCTGTAAATCTCCAGACAGGAAAGGAGGCAATCCTGTTTGTTCACTGCGATCAGCTGCAGAGTTTTGAAGTTTGAGAGTTAATAAATGTATGAAAATGGATCAGAATTCTGGATCAACATGTTTGACACTCAGTCTTCTATAAAATCTGATGCTCTGAATCCGCTTCATTTGTATTTTGTTAGCAGCGGTTTTCACGCTGAATCAGCGGTGCTGTTTTCTTAATGAATCATCCTCCCGACACAGTGTCATCTCTGCTGTCACAATGCAACGCTAAAAATCAGGGCTGAGGGATAAAATGAAGCCTATATTAGACCAGAGGGGGAGACTACCCCCATCTCTCTGGGATTTTGTGTCCTGAGAAGCCATAATAAACTTTCTACTAAACCTTTTCACTTATTTCTTAGGGTGTAAGAAGTGAAAACACCAGAGTCTTACATGTTTAAGGTTCTGTAATGGCATCCTCCAGGTATTGCCATCAAGGAGTCGGCCAGCGTGGGAGAGCAGGCCCAGAGGAGGCTTGTACGAGGAGTCGATGACCTGGACTTCTACATTGGCGATGAAGCCATAGACAAACCCAACTATGCAACCAAGGTAGGAGGAGGAGCCGGGCCTCTGTTTGTGTGAGATGCAAATGAAATCTGACCGGTTTCTGCTGCTACCGTTCTCTGTCCTGCTCAGTGGCCGATCCGTCACGGGATGGTGGAGGACTGGGATCTGATGGAGAAGTTTATGGAGCAGGTTATCTTCAAGTACCTGCGAGCTGAACCTGAAGACCACAGCTTCCTCATGGTACACTCACACAGTGTTTGTGTTACAGCGATCCCTCACCTATCGCGGGGGTTACGTTCCAGAGACCCCCACGATAGGTGGAAATCCGCGAAGTAGCGCCGTTATATTAATTTTATTATTTATATATATTTCAAGGCTTTATAAACCTTTCCCACTCTCTTACTACAACTTGAATGATGAAGATGATGAATTAGCTGTGCAATACTGATGGCGATGAAGGTGGTGCAGTATCTTCGTCCTCTGCCGTAACTTCAATTGCCGCTAAAGGCGTAACTTATCTCTTTGTCCGAGTTATGAACATAGTTATGGGGTGTTACCTAAATACCTATATACCGCAGAATCACACAATACAGTGAAAACTCCTCGAAACAGAATTAGATATATTTAAAAAAAATCCGTGATACACTGAAGCTGCAATGAGTGAACCGGGATATAGCGAGGGACGACTGTATACCTGCATAACTGTTGGCCTGCACCACTATTGAGGTGAGCACTTTCATTTATCAGTCAGTCAGAGAGCAGGATGATCGGTCCTCTGTGTGTGCACATGCAGACAGAGCCTCCTCTCAACACTCCAGAGAACAGGGAGTACCTGGCAGAGATCATGTTCGAGACCTTCAACATACCTGGACTCTACATTGCAGTACAGGTGAGACACACTGATATCCTTAAACAGCTTCCAGGACATTCCAGCACCCTGTAGGAGGTGCCAGTGCTCTATGAAATAAAGTGAGTCTCTCCATCAGGCTGTGCTGGCATTGGCGGCATCCTGGACGTCCCGGCAGGTGGGACAGAGGACCCTGACCGGCATTGTGATCGACAGTGGAGATGGAGTCACCCACGCCATCCCTGTGGTGAGAAACAGACGCTCCTAAAAAAAGACAGGGCGGGGAATGGAGCGCCTCTGCTCACTGATTGGTTGGCTGATCTGTCACAGGCCGAGGGCTACGTGATTGGCAGCTGTATAAAACACATCCCCATCGCAGGGCGAGACATCACCTTCTTCATCCAACAGCTGCTTAGAGACCGAGAAGTGGGGATCCCCCCAGAGCAGTCGCTGGAGACCGCTAAGGCTGTCAAGGTACCAAAGTCGTCCTCCATTTCTTTCTGTACTTCTGCTGGTATTTCTTTGCACTTCAGTGTGTATTTGTCTGTATTTCTGAGTGTAGGAGCGATACTGTTACATCTGTCCAGACATCGTGAAGGAGTTCACAAAGTACGACTCCGACCCGGGGAAGTGGATCAAACAGTACAGAGGAGTCAACGCCATCAGTAAGACCGCCTTCCACATCGATGTGGGCTATGAACGCTTCCTGGGCCCTGAGATCTTCTTCCACCCCGAGGTGACGAGACAGTCTTTTTGACAGATTTTCTCTTCACTTTAATCTATTTACATCTAGTGAACAAAAATGAATAAAAGCAATATATAAATTTAGCTTTATGCAATCTGAAACTGTAGAGGATCAAGAATAGAACCCTGAGGAACCCCATGGCTGCTTTACAGCCTGTTCTAATGCCACCAGACGGTAATAAAATGCAGCTGAGTTGATAATACTCAATATGACCTCACATACAGATGAGATCTTAATGTGATGAAGGTCACTAACCGGTCTAGAAGTAAAGGTGAAGATAAAAACAACGTCAAGCTGATGGTTAAGGTAAACACCATAAAAATTCAGAGTGAGTTAAAGTTTGTGTTTTTTTAGAACAATGTAGTTTGTAGTTTATGGGAAATGTTGAAAATGAAATAAAATGAATAGTACATGATAGTTGTGTGTCTGTGTGAATGTGTGTTTTCTAGTTTGCTAATCCAGACTTCATGCAGCCCATCTCTGATGTCGTGGATGAGGTCATTCAGAGCTGTCCAATCGATGTGCGGAGACCGCTCTACAAGGTAACTCAAGAGTATGTAATCAACACAAAAACTCATGTGAGGTTGTATTTGTGTAAAGACCAATGTGAGTTTTGTAGTGAGTTCAGAGAAAAACAAAAAGTGAAGCTTTCACAGTTAATCCATCCGCCCACTTATCCACTCAGGGTCACTGGGGGGGTGGCACTGCATGAGAGACACAATACACCCGGGACAGTCCATCACAGGGTCCAAATCTAACATGTAACTAATATCTGTGTTGAGATTCTCAGATGGTGGTCCTCCACCTCTGGAGGATGAGCTTATTGTGACTCTTTGTAGGCAAATGGAGCTGAGTGATTTACCTTCAACCAAAGAACAACGAAAAAGGAGAAGCTTGGAGAAAAGTCAGAGTTCTGAACATTACCTCGATTCCAGCTGTATCCAGTACTAGCTGTGCTGGTCAGTACTTGTGGATCCAAAAACTCAAGAGTGAAGACATCACTTTGTGTTTGGCCTGAGCACACCATGAGACCTTCAGAGGGCAGTCTGAGGGTTCTGTTAGAACAAGGTTCAGTTTTGGCAGGGAAAGAAACTGTTCTACATTAAAACGTCACATAAAACTAAGAGTGTTTTAAAATGAGAATTTAACGTCTCTTACTTTTGACCTGAACCTGTGTCAATCTTGTGTGTCAGAACATCGTGCTCTCTGGAGGATCCACCATGTTCAGAGACTTTGGCCGACGGCTGCAGAGGGACCTGAAGAGGGTGGTGGACGCCCGGCTGAAACTGAGCGAAGAGCTGAGCGGAGGACGGATAAAGGTGGGCCATCGTCCAAACAGTCTCAAAATAAACAGAAACATCTGTAGACCAATCCAGCTGTTGACTTCTGCGAGCTGAACTCATTTCCAGTGGAAGCAGAAATGTTTAATGTGGGTCAGCTTCAGATACGTCGTCCTTGTTAGTTTGGAAGTCTGAGCTCCTCCACAGACTGGACCAGCATTTACTTCACTCAATGGTCCCAGCTGGAATCAGTTGCCATTAACCGTCACCAGATCCTGGTGCAGCTGAGAACGCAGTTTGGCTTTTATATTGCAGCCTTTACCTGGATGACAGTCTGATTGCATTTTATTGGCTTACCATGTTCCCAAGCTACACCTCTCCACCAGGTTTGTTCATTATTTGAATGATTTATATGCAGACGACTTGTTTTTGTGCGTTTGCAGCCGAAGCCGATGGAGGTTCAGGTCGTCTCGCATCACATGCAGCGTTACGCCGTCTGGTTTGGAGGCTCTATGTTGGCGTCCACGGTAACTGAAACTCTTGTTTGCTTCTGTTGAGGGCTCTTTTTAGTACAAAGCACTTTCTTAAACAAAACCTGACTGGAGCACTGACTGGTCTTTCTAATGTCCATCAGATCGGAGAGAAGTCTTTGAGTAAATGAGCCCCCTGCTCGCCTGATCTCTGAGCTCAGTGAACTCTGTCCTGTTGAGTTTATGGTCTCAGACGCTGGTTTCAGGTCTTGGTGAATAAAAAATGAAGATCATTTTGTAAATTATCGTCCGACTAGAGTCAGGAAGGAACAGGAAGCAGGGGCTGCTCTTTGGCTAAAGACTGTGACAGCTGACTCATTCAGTCTGAGACGTCGAAACCCTCAAACAAAAACCTTTGTACCAAAGTGTTTCTATCTCCAAAACTCTAATCTAACACTTTGTTTACACTGTGTGTTTGTGTGTTTGCAGCCGGAGTTTTTCCAGGTGTGCCACTCGAAGAAGGACTACGATGAGATCGGGCCGAGCATCTGTCGACACAACCCCGTGTTCGGCATCATGTCCTGATGGCAGCTCAGAGCCCGTTAGCCCGTTAGCCTGTTAGCCTGCTAGTTTTTTGCCCTCTTCAGTTTTCACCTATAAAGCTACTAGCCTGTTAGCGGGCTAGCTCAGTGTCATCAAGCACATGGAGAATGTGAAGCACAGTGGCAGTTAGCGATCACTGAAGATAAAGTTTGCAGTGGTTTTACTTTGATAAATTTACTCCACAGAGAAGTTGTTTTACCTGAGAGGAGAAGACGGTGTAGCTAGCCAACCTTGTTCCAGCTCGTAGCAGTGCTGATGGAGATCCTGAAGCTGGTGTCCCGACTGCAGATAAAGACTGAGTCTGCTCACCTTTCATCCTCGTACTGGTCTGAATGTTCTCATCCAAACATCAGCTTCTTCACACGAACAGCTGCTCTGAGATGAAGGTGGATTTAACAGGACAGCGCCCCCCGGAGGTTTTCGGTCACTCTGCATGTTTGTGGACCTGCTGTAACGATCTAATCACGCGACGAATATTTCAGGCTCACCCTGAGTCTCACTTTGTTGTCTCTAAACTAATAGAAAGCTCTGAACTTTGTACCAGAATCCATCTTGTTGTCTTTCAGGCGCTCCTCGGTCTGATGTGTTGCTGATGCAGACGTCCAGCTGAGCTTATTTTGGACAGATTGACACACAGAAAATGTTTTTGTGCACAGATATAAAACTGCTGATGTTTTGACCTTTTTGACCAGTGCAGCCTGCAGGGGGCGCTAACACTGCGGGTTTGTTGCGGGGCGGTGACACAGTGTGACATCACAATCACTCAAAGTGGACTGATTCTGCTTTCCCTTGTTTTCTGGTATGTAAGTAAGGTCACAGTCTCTGGTGTTCAGATGAAACATGACTCATGTTTCAGACAGTGGGGAAAAGCTCTGAATGCTTCATGAGCTACAAGCACCACTGTACAGGTCACCACACTGGCTTCCTGAAACTGCTCAATCAGAAGAATGTGAGATTTTAGGGACTTAGTGGCGCTATAATGGTTCGTTTTACCCAGAGCGTGAGCTGAGAGGCTCTATGAATGGCGTGTAAGATAAATAAGGAGTATTTTGATCTGTGAATCACGCAAAGCCTCTCTAGAAGAATCAAAGTAGAAAACTACTCACCTGGAAACAGACTCTAAGACATTTAAATGAAGCCATTAGAATCTGAATTTGTAGATTCAGGGTGACCTCCTCTTCCTCCTCAGGACTTCATCATGTCTGATGTCGTCAGAATAAAACTTCACTCAGAAATCAGAGAGTTTGTTTCAGTCTCAGAGCGACATTTGTCTGAACATCAGTGACTCAGCAGACCGCTGGATCAGGGTGATAATGTGTGAATGAAATCAGGCTCACTTTCCCCCGAATAAATAAAACCGAGACTAAATCGATTCATGTTGGTACACAAAGTGTATTTTGTGACGTGACTGAGCAGACACTCCTTTTGTGTGAGCTCCATCTGTGGGAGCTTCATTTCTCCTCAGGCAGCCGAGGAAGTTTGTGTTAGAAAGCAGCTCATTCTATTGCTTGTGTTTTCTTGTTTTTGTCGTCCTTCACACATTTAGTTTTTAATGTGGTCATGTGATTCCTGTCTGCTGCGGCCAGGCTCTGTTTGTACAGAAATATTATAAACCTCTATAAAGACAAACACATTAATATATATTTATATATGTAGAGAGAGCTCAGAAGCATCAGACTGATCCAGGATCAGGTCCAAACCACGGGCAGGTGTGTTCAGGTGCAGTCATGTGATCTGCACCTGGATCAGTTTCAAAGTTCAGTCTTCCAGAAGTTGTTTTAAGTTGAGACGACGGGCGCGCGGAGTTTGGAGATTTTTCTTTTACAGGTAACAAGTTCTTTATTTTTCTTATTGGACATTTATGCAAATGACTGCTTGTTAAACGAGATAAAGCCTCATTTGCATATTTAAAATCATTTAAGCAGTTGGTGTCAGTAATCAGCAGGGGGCGTTCAAGGTGATTGCTGTCTGTTCAGATTACCTGTAAATATTAGTTTCCAATAAAAACCTATGAAAATCTGCAGATCTCTCTGAAGGCTGTTTTTTTCCTCGCTCGCTGCGCCTCACATCTTCACCTCAGTAACATTTACATCCAGCAGATCCTCCAGTTTGATTCCTGCCATTCAGCCTGAAAAGATGCTGAGCAGAAACGTTCTGCCTGTGTTAGTATTAACAACTGCCAGTGATAAAAATAGCTTCTGTAAAATCCTCTAAAATTCGAACCTGGCTCAAGGTAATGTTTAGATTTCTTAAAATGTATCAAAGCATAATAGCATAATTTGAGCATAATACAAGCTGTGTCTGACAAGAAAGACTAAAGAGCAGGAGCAGGAGACCACTTAGTTTTCCTTAAAGCAGCCACGCCGAAGAGGAAAATCCTCCTGATCTCCCGGTGAGCCGTCTCAGGTTGCAGTCAAACCTCCACATTCCTCAGATGGAGCTGCAGATTCAGGCCGCACTCATTTCCAGCAGTGTTTGAAGAGCATGAAGAGTCCAGCCTCTGTACTTATTGCTAATAACACAATGTTGATTTTGTGCATTGTTTTTTAGCAGCGTGACTTTGTTTCAGTTTAGGCCCAAACATCTGTCAGCGACTCGAAGGCTGAAATTATTTTTGGAGCTTTGAAATTCTGAGGATTTGTTTTGTGCAGACTTTGTGGTCCAGAGATACGATTCAGATTTGATGCAAACAAGCCAGACTGAATTCATACCCACGAGTTTTCATGTACCGCTGCAGCATCATAACAGCCTGTGGAAACAAATATGTAGGACCGCTTTTTTGCATTTGTGCAATATTGCTAAAATTAGAAACATCCTTTCTCAGAGTGATGCTGAGAAGCTAATTCATGCATTTATTACTTCTA